>PISX010010824.1:0-68320 GCA_004024625.1 Mellivora capensis | reverse complement strand
AAAAAAAATTATTCGGCATTAAAATAAGTTTGGGCAATTTTTACAAGGTTAAATTGGAAATGTTAACTTTCAAATGACTAAAACAGGCAATAACAGGTTAAATCTCAATCACAAGCAACGCATAGTCATCCAATGCACACATGCTTACTGAGTCTTACTCTATATTATGGATTGTTTTATATGCTGAGTTTAGAGTGGTAACAAGAGTATGAATCCTGTCCTCAAGGAGTTTACATTTTAGGGATGTGGTGTGAACAAAGTTAAACATGAAAACTAAGTAACATGCTTTCAAACACAGGAATCCCCTATTTTACAATTTTAAAGATACATTGTTTTTTCACATGTTCTCTAAATTAATTCTAATGATACTGTTTTCTAATCTTCACCATACCAAAACTTTCCCATGAATTTTGAATCTAGCCTGATAACTGGATCTTTGTTAGACATTGCTTATTTGCTTCCCAGCAACTGTAGCATTAATCTCTAGTATGCCCTTGATTTATGCCGTAACCAAATCAGAGAGCTGGGAATCATTACAGACTCCTTTCTTAGTAAGAAAACATATTGGTCTACATCTTGTCCCCTGTCATTTTTGCCTTATTAATATATCTAGAATCTTCCTCATCTAGTACAATCCCATGGTTACTTAACTAAATGGCATTATTTATTGCTTTGAATTACTTAAATTGTCTACTTAGTGGTATGTCTGCCTTCTAATTTGTGTTAGTCTCTCTAATTTATACCTTACCAGAATGACCTTAAAGCTTCAGTATGGTTATGCCATTCCTCATTTAATATCGTTTAAAGGCATCTCATTAATCAGGAAAAGGTGTAAACACCCTCCCTTGGCTTACACAGCTTTTTGTGACCTGGCCTCTGTTCAGCTCACCAAGCTCAATTCTACCACTTTCCTTCTCTCCCCCTCTGATCCAGATGCTCTAGTGATCCTAAGACTTTGGAAAGAACATAAGATTTTAAAGACCCTTTTGGACTTGACTCCAAGGCAGGCTGACATACAGTAGATAACACAGAGCTTTCTTGTGTTCAGTTTTGCCTTAAATAAATTGTTATCTACTTTATTAGATTGTTAAGGGAACCAAATAAGATATTGTATGTTAATTTGATAGTTATGTACCCTATACATTAAATATCTAACACATAGTAAATGCTTTAATTGATAGCTATTATTAAAATCCCCCTCTCTGTGAAATATTCATTCTCTGATATTTACCTGTTCATAAAACTGGTTTTAATTCCTTTTTTTTCCAGAATTCAACACAGACATAAACTTCTCTGAGATACTCTTCTTAAACTGATGAGAATAAAATTCTGAATTTGCTAAAACTGAGATTTATCTAATAGAACTAATAGAAATTAGTTCCATTATGTTCTATTTATATAATTTTCAATAAGCAATAGTTTCAGAGATCTTCAATTTTTTCATTTGTGCAACGAGGATGAAAATACTTGTGAGTGTCTATGAGTATTAATTTTTTGAAAAGGACAAGTAAATCTGCCCCATTTTTCCCAAAACACAAATGTTCTCTCATATTCACATTTTTTTCTCGGTTTCTTTGGTGTTTCTATATTTTCAATATTAATGGAAAGCTGGCCCTATTTTTCTAAATTATAAGTTTATTACTTGTCCCTTTAAACTTTCCTTCAAAGCCACTGCCAATAAGCCTGTGTCATTTTAATTATTCCTTTATATACTCCTTTTAGAAATAGGAAGGCCTTTATTTATGTTTTGTAGAATCAGGGCATAAATCAGCATTTATTTGTTCATATTTATCCGGTACACATGCAAGACGCTGCATAAAAGCTGCATCTTAAGAGCCCACCATCCATGGATATACCATATGCAACAGACAGAATCAGGGGGTCTGGTTTTGTGTTGGGTATTGGTAAATGAAGTATAAGTCCTTTGGGATGTTGGGGGTGAGAAACACCTCATTTTCTCAAAAAAAGACATCAGTTATTTAGTGTGGTAGAAGAGTTCTTTTAAGAAAAGTCAGCCAGCCAAAAAAAAAAAAGAAAAGAAAAAGAAAAAAAGAAAAGCCAACCAGCCTTGGAAAAGACACATGATCATGAGCAGAAAAAATTTTAAATAGGCACCTTTTAAAAATTACTACATGGCTATTTCTCTAAAGTGCACAAAATATGCACTGATCATTACTTTTTCAATAATAATGAATATAAACTGATTACTGTGAAATTTCCAATCTGTGGTGTTTGAACATTTTGTTTTTCTATTATCCTTTTCAACATTGCAAATACATTCTTTTGCAAACCTCTCCCGACAAAATTTCAAAAATCTCTGCACAACCAGGTTATTTGAATAAGGCTATTTGAGTGATCATATCAGAAGATGAACAGAATTGATAGCAATGGCTTTCTAGATTTTTAATAATCAGAGGAGTGCTTATACTGCATGATGCAGGCATTTCTTTTAATACTTAAGAATTGGTCACTAAATGAAATCTACAGTGGGCAACCTGTAGTCTTATTTCCATTTGTCTTTTTCTTTCTAACATAATCATCTTCAATCACCTCTTATTCTATGGACTTTTCAAATTATGTAGAAGTGCTTCCTTTATTGATATAATATGGAATACCTCAGTTTTATCCTTCACACCAGGTTGTGACATCTCTGTAGTAACCTTACAAATTGGTAGGTATTATACTAGCAACCAATTGCTGATAGGTTGTTTTGTATTGTATAGCCTTATACAAGGTTTAGCTTTCTTTCAAAATCCTTGCAAACTGTTTGGACCAGGCTGAATGATTTCTTGAATGAGTTGAGTCATCTTTGGCTGTCTCTCTCTCTCTCTCTCTCTCACACACACACACACACCCCTGAAAGAGATGAGTCACCAAGAAGAGCGAACCTTGAGCACAGACTGAAGCTCTGCCAAGGTAAATATCAACCAAATAAATCAGTGTTTCCTTTAGCTGGGTTGCCTGAAGACTAAAGAAGAATGTGCTACACATTAACAGAAGCCCACAAATCTCACTGAACAGAGTAGAGAGAAGCTTCAGGGATGGAGAGATCCTGACACAGTCAATCAAATCGTTCTGGATTGGAAAAGCTAAGAGAAGCTAAGAGAGAGAAAATGCCGTAAAAATGCGTCAAGTTAATTTCACGCTTTTCCACCTTCAACTTTTGCACAAATTAAATTTAATGCTCCTCAGCCTGAGTGGTCTGCATGCAAAATGGTACCACAGTGGTTGGGGTTGATGGAGATAAAAAGGGTTTGGTGTTATTTACAAAATAGTAAGAAAATATTTGTGATCCTGTGTGGCTTCACGGTAATTAAATGTCCACTCCACCTCTCTTTAAATGTGCTGAAGCTCTTGAAATTCATACAGCATTAACATTAAACCGTTCCTTGATACGAGATATCAAGTTAAGGTAACCAACTATTTCAAGGTCTCAATTTCAGTCTCAACATAAAAAGGAGAGATTTTGCTCATTAGATGATTACCTTTGGCACTTTCCTGTTCTAATACTTTAAAAACCAAATGAGACCCATCTTTGGTGACCGTTTCAACATAAATGTTAGAATAAAACTCCACAGGACAGGGAGATGTGGTGTGTATATGACCTATACTATATGTTAACTAGACTTACTGTATGATTATTTTGCAATATATATAAATGTTGAATCAATTTGTTGTATACTTGAAACTAATATAATACTATATGTCAATTATACCTCTTTAAAGAAAAATAATAAAACTCCACAGGATAGGGAAATTGATGTGTTCATGTCCTGAACTGTATCTGAAGAATAGACTGATTTCCATTCCCTTCCCTTCCCTTCCTTTTCCCTCCCTCCCTCCCTCCCTCCCTCCCTTCCTGTGTCTCTCTCTCTTTTGGTCTTTTCCTTTTTCTCTTTCTTTCTTTCTTTCTTTCTTTCTTTCTTTCTTTCTTTCTTTCTTTCTTTCTTTCTTTCTCTTTCTTTTCTTTCTTCCTTCCTCCTTCCTTCCTTCCTTCCTTCCTTCTCCCCCTCCCTCCACCTATCCTTCCTTTCTTCCCTCTCTTTCTTTTTCTTTCTCCCTTCCTTCCTTCAACATATTTCTAATATTTGTTAGAATTGCTAACACCAGTCTTCACCAATATGAAACAAATCCAAGTTAACCACACTCACACAAGAAAACTTTTAGCAGTTGCTAAGAATTAGAGTATTTGATGCTAATTCTATAAGTATTTGTGAGGAAATCATATACATATATGTCCTGATTTTCCTGTCCTATTTCCCTACTCTAGAATATAATATCAATTTACCAAGGTACTCTGAAGAGTTTTGGGGCTTAGGGAAGAGTCCACTTTCTTCTAGCTCTGTTCCCTCAGGAATGAGGAAATGAGAGAATCAGAAAATGTTTAGGTTGGGGGTGCCTGTGTGGCTCAGTCAGTTAAGCATCTGCCTTCAGCTCAGATCATGATCCCAGGGTCCTGAGATGGAGCTCAACATTGGTCTTCCTGCTCAGAGGGGAGTCTGGCTCTCTTCTGTCAGCCACTCCCCCCAACTCATTCTCTCTCTCTCTCTCTCTTAAATAAATAAAATCTTTTTAAAAGAGAAAGAAAATGTGAAGGGTGTAAGAGCTAGGGGGAGAATTTAGGGACAAAGAAGGAAACTGACAGAGTTGTCAAAGATTAATTTGTCCATTTTACATCTCAGTAATATACTCTCTTTGTACTTCCACACTCCTAGAACATTTTTTTTTCTCTATGTTATCCTAAAATATGGCTGTGCTCCTAATAACTCTTGAGGAAACTTTTTCTGGCAGCAACTCCTGTGTAACCTACCAGTTTTGTAATGCTGTTAAAGGGACAAGTCAGAAAGCTGAGTTTTTTGCTGGTTGCGCTCACTGGGTTGGGCTAACTTTGCTATAATGTTACTGTTTGTTGAGGCAGAAGAGGTGGTAAGAGCTTTTTAAAAATGTTTTCCCCAGTTTTGAAGTGTATATAAGGGCATTAGAGATGCAAATAAAGACACTGGGTTGCCATAGTTCTTGTCCTTTCTTTCCATTGCAAGGATACTCTAGTAAGGAGAGGAGAGTGCCATGTCACCTACTGATTTACAATACAAGGAGAAGGCTGAAGAAAGGTAAGAGAAAATATGTTTGTATCAAACTAAACTGAACCTTCTTCCCTAGATGATGTGGTGTTAGATGCCTTGATAATTTTTTTTTAACCACAGCATTTCTATGAAATATGACATGAGCCTCAAAGATTTCATCTTTTCAGTAGGAATTACAGTGAACACATATGCTCTTGCCTTGAGCAATCTTAGGTATTTGTGGAACAGAAACTATTCTTTTCCTTTAACCCAATAAACTATCTTTGAGAAAGATTATTTTATTTTCCCCTGAATTTCCTCCCCTTTTCCCCTCCTTAAGCCTCCCTTAAAATCTTTTAGCTAAGCCAATGTCTATGCTTTTCTCTCCTGGAATCCCTCCGTCTATCCAATCGCTTGAACTGTAGTAACTCTCCTTTCCCCTGTCTCTCCCTCCCCCAACATCATTACCACCTCATGGACTGGTGGTCCATAATCATCTTTTTAAAGGTTGCTCAGATACTTCACCGAAACCTTCTCTGTCCCACAAGAGTTAGCTGCCTCCTCATTTGTGCTCTCAAGGTACCTTGGAAACCCTTCCATTACCACTTATTGCACTGTGGTTATCTGCTCACATCTGTTTCTCTCACTGGACTGTGATACCTTTAGGACGTGACTGTGCTTTGTCAACTCTCTATCCCTACAGTCCAACCTCGTAGTACCTTGCCATTCAGCAAATGTTTGGGAAATGAATGAATCAAGAGTAGGAAAGAAGAGAGGAAAGCAGAGAGCAGCATGAAAGAATTCAAGCAAGCATATAAAGGATGACATTAAAGGCTGTCTTCTGTCCTATTGTTTATCCCCACAGCCCCTGGGGAAGACTGTGAACAGTATCAATATGGATAACCAGAGATGGCTTTGAGGAGGAAGCTGGAACTTGCCAACAGGATGCAATAAAGCAGGTAAAATTGTGATCTGGCAGATTCTGACTGGGAGGTACATGTTATCAAGCAATTGTGTGATAAAGGACTGTTTTTTTTTTTTTTAAGGACTGATTATTTTAAAATCACTTAGGTATATATGTTTGATTTGTAGACACAGTGGTAATCTGCCATAAGCAATAATAATAATTATTTTGGTGGATATTTGCTTAGTATCTCTTTTGTATCCTTTTACTTTCAACCTTTTAACAGCTTATATGTTAGGTGTGTCTCTTTGGAAACACCATAAGGCTAGATTTAGTCCCCAGGCTGAATATTCATCTCATTTTTGAAAAGAAGTCAGTTCTTTCAGTTTTATGTTTGCTGATATTAAGATTTGTTTTTACTATCTTGTGTTTTCTCATTGTCTTGCTTTTCTATGCTTTTTCATTTCTTGATTGATTGAGGTTGGTTTTCTTATTCCATTTTTCTCCTCTATTTCTTTAGAAGAATGAAATCCATTTTTATTCCTTTAGTAACTATTTTTGATATTTTAAATTCATGCTTAACAAAGATTAATCAATCAACTCACTCTGAAGAATACTAAGACTCAGAACACTTTCAGGTCATCCATTACTTTTTTATATGCTATTGTGGTCCAGCATTTTAAATTTCCCTTTAAAAAAGCTTATAAACAAAATATCTTAATTTTTATAAGGTGAAATTCTCTCCTGATCACCCTACTTCCACAGTGGCATCCCTAAGGTCTTTCACAGCAGAACAGCCAAAAATCCTTTGTCTTAAACAAAAACGAACAAAAAATTCCCTTTTATTAAAATATATAAGATGCATGTAGAAAAGTACAAATAACTTGTGTTCAGCTTGATGAATTTTGCAAAATGAATACATTCATACAACTATCCAGCTCAAGAATTAAGATAGCCAGCATCCAAGAAGCATCTTTTGTGTCCCCCTCACAATCATGAGACCTTTCCTGCTCTGTGAGAGCTAATAGACCGATCTATAACACCCTAGTTTGCCCCTTTTTGAATTTCACATAAAAGAAAACATACAATGCATATTATTTTGTGTCTAGCTGCTTCCATTCAATATAACCCTTATGAGACTCAGCCATGTTATTTCATGTAAGGATGGTCTATTCATGTACATTGCTGTGTAATACTTTACTGTATGAATATACCAAAATGTATCCATTATATTCTTTTTTTTAAAAGATCTTATTTATTTATTTGACAGACAGAGATTACAAGTAGGCAGAGAGGCAGGCAGAGAGAGGAGGAAGCAGGCTCCCCGCTGAGCAGAGAGCCGGATGCGGGGCTCAATCCCAGGACCCTGGGCTCAATCCCAGGACCCTGGGATCATGACCTGAGCCTAAGGCAGGGGCTTTAACCCACTGAGCCACCCAGGCGCCCCAGTATCCATTATATTCTTGATGAGCACTGGGCTTGTTTCTGGCTTTGTGCTGTATTTAATAATGTTACCAACACTTGTTGTGTAAATCTTTTAGAGCACATGTGTATATAAATTAGTATAATATGATATATCCTTAGAAGTGAAATTATTGCAAAATAGGGCAAATATAGGGTTATTTTGAGAAGAGGTGGTTAAGTGGTTTTTCAAAGTACTTGTAATGATTCAATTTTATGCTCATGATGAGTATCAGTGTATGAGTTCCCATAGCTCCATATCTTCAACAATACTTTCTCTTAACTTTTAATTTTGAGACAACTTTTAGATTTACATGAATTGCAAAGTGTGACAGAGAATTTCTGTATCTAGTAACTAAAGGATAACAGCATACAGAAAGAGCATATGCTTATCAAAGCTGAGGCATGAACATTGGCATAATACTAGTAAGTAGACTACACATTTTCCTCAGATTTCACTTGGTATTCTACTGACCTTTGTTTTCAGGATCCAATCCAGGATCTCACAATGTGCTTAGTTGTTATGTCTCTTTAGTTTCCTCTACCAGGTGACTTTGTCTTTTGTGACTGAGACATATTTAAAAGGTACTGGTGGATATATATGTAGAATATCCCTTTATTTGTGTTTGTCAGATATGTTCTCATGATTAGACCAAGATATGCATTCTTGGGAAGGATGCTATAGGGGTGATGTATTCTTCTCAATGCATCATGTCAGGAGGTAAATGATGTTGATACCCCTGACTTGTGATGCCAATTTTAATCATTTGGTTAAAGTGATGTATGCCAGAGTTTCCACTGTAAGCTTATTATTTTCCTCCTGTTCAATTAATAAGTATTTGGAGGAAGATACTTTGAGAATCCAAAAATCTCTTATTTCTGTTTAAATTTTTATCACTACTTTTAGTATTGACAGGTAAATCCTGCCTGCATCAATTATTATGATACCCTTCCAATGGTGATTTTCTATTCCCCTCATTTATTAATTATAATTCTCCTATAGGGAAACATTATACCTGCTCTAATTTATTCATATTTTTATTTATATTAACATGAACTCATGGGTATTCATATTATTTTCTGAGTTATAATCCAATACTATTGTTATTTATTTTGTCACTAAGCTTGTTGCTTTGATTTTAGCAAGAGGAGCCAATGGGATGATATACCCTCATCCTTAGAAAAAAAATTATTTTGCATACTTTTTAACTTCCTGATACCACAAATATTTCAGGTTCATCTTGTATCTTTCCTGCCCTAGCCCTGGAAGTAACCACTTCTTCAAAGACTCCCTGTTGCTTTTGTTTAAGAATAATATTTAGAAACCAAGAAATCTAGATACTACTTATGCTTAATGCCATGGGGATGCTGCTGCTTCTAATACCTTTCAGGGAATACAACTAGGAAATACATGTATGTATACTAACCCAGGCATAAACATACATCTTTGTTAACTATCTGTCTAGCATCTACCTCTGTAATCTATGCCTTTCTATGGATTTATCTTAAATAAAATTCATGATTCCATACTGATGGATATGACTCCAGCACTCCAGTGTTCATGCTATCCTTCTCGCTTTCTTTATTTGTAATTTCTTTCTTTTGACAGTTGGCAGGCTGGCTTTCATCTGCAATATATTTACTTATTTGTTCAAGCCCACAATACATGTAAAGTAATTACATAAATCCTAAACACCCTCTTGTGAATGATATATTTATCAACTACAGCATAGTTTTTGTACAGATCTTTTATTTAGCACTATGGTATTGCTCAGAATATTTTTGTCCAAGTTTCTTAGGTCAACTACTTTCTTTCTCACTTCTTTCAGTGTGGCTATGTAATTTATGTTAAAACAGTTAAAGTCATTGTTACAGTTGGCATACCTTCTTGGGTTTCCATAATATCCTGGTTGATTTTTAAAATTCACATGTGGTAAAACTCTCTCTTTTTGGTATATAATTCCATGAGTTTTGGACAAAGATGTAGTAGGCATCCATCAACAAATTTTCTTTCTTTTTTTTTTTAAATTAACACATAAAATATTATTAGCCCCAGGGGTACAAGTCTGTGAATCGCCAGGTTTACACACTTCACAGCACTTACCATAGCATATACCCTCTCCAATGTCCATAACCCAGCCACCCTCTCCCTCCACTCTCCTCCCAAACCCCCCCACCCCCGCAATCCTCAGTTTGTTTTGTGAGATTAAGAGTCTCTAATGGTTTGTCTCCCTCCTGATCCCACCTTCATCACAAAGTTTCTTAATCGGAGAGTTTCGTCACATCCAAGATTTTCTCATGTTGCCTGTTTGTAATTAATATGCAGTACCCTCCCATTCCCAACTTAGCTGTTTTCTGTGCCTGTATTTTTGGTTTTCCAGAGTATTATATAAATGGCATCATACAGTTCATAGTCTTTGAGGTCTGTTTTCTTTCATTTAGTAAAATGTGCATAAGATTCATTTATGTTGCATGTTGGTTACTTTTTAATTGCTGGTCAGTATTTCATTGTATGGATGTTCCATGTTCTTTTTTATCCATTTACCATTTGAAAGACATGTGGATGATTGTGGGAAAAAACCCTGCTCTAAATAACTATGTACAGGTTTTGGCATGAAACTAAGTTTCCATCTCTTTTGAGTTAATACTTAGAAGTGTGGTTGCTGGGTCATATGGTACATATATGTTTAACTTTATGAGAAACTGCCAAGCTATCTTCCAAAGTGACTACCATTTTTAATTCCCACCAGCAATGTATGAGAGCTCCAGATGTTCTGCATCTTTGTCAGAACTTGGTAATGCTATTTCCCCCCTCTTTTAAAAAAGAATGGGTGGCATCACATAGTTCTAATTTGCATTTACCTAATTAACTATCTCTTAATGTGCTTATTTGCCATTCATATATTCTTTTTGGTGAAGTGCCTGTTTGGATCTTTTGCCAATTTGTTTTATTGGGTTGTTTGTTTTATTGCTGTTGTGTTGGGAGAATTTGTTTTATAGTCTGAATACAAGTGCTTTGTCAGAAATGCGATTTGTAAATGTTTTCTCACTGTCAGTGGTTTTTCTTTTCATTGTCTTAACTGTGTATTTACCAGAGCAAAAAAAATTTAAGCATGACAAAGTTTAATTTATCAATATTCCTTTTACATATTGTTTTCGGTAGTATATCTTAAAAATTCATCAAAAAGCACAAGGTCATTCAGACCTCTTATATTTTCTTCTAGAAGTTTTATGGTTTTATATTTACATTTAGGTCAATGATCTGATTTAAATTAATTTTCAAGTAATATATGAGATATAAGATTACTTTTGATACTCAGTTATCCTAGCACCATCTGTTGAAAAGACTAACTTTTCTTTATTGAATTACCTTTACATATTTGTCACATATCAATGACTGGGCTGTTTTGTTCCATTAATCTATATGTTTATCCTTCACCAATAGCCACCTCTTTGATTAATGTAACTTTGTAATAAGTCCTGAAGTTAGGTAATGTGATTCCTAGAGTTTAGTTCTTTTTCAGAATTGCTCAACTATTCTAGTTCCTTTAAAATCAACTTGTTGGCATCTACAAAAATTCTGCTTGAATTTTCATTTATATTTTTAAGTTCTTGAAGTATATTGGAGAGAATTAATAGTACTCAGTCTTCTAACACGAATACAGTATATCTCTCCACTTATTTAGAGCTATGATTTCTTTCATCAGTGTTTTATAATTTTTAACCTACAAACATTGGGATAATATTTTTAAGTTTATATCTAAATATTTTATGTTTCCATTGCTATTGTAAGTGGCATTTTAAAAAATTCAAACTCACTGCAAGCATACAAAAATAAAATTGATTTTTCTATGTTGACCTTGTATCCTGCAACTTTGCTAAGCTCATTTACTAGGACGTTTTGTGTGGATTCTTTGAGAAGTTACCTGTGAAGACAGATTTTATTTCATCTTCTCAAGCTGTATGTCATTCTTTTTTTTCCTTGCCTTACTGCACTAGCTAAGACTTCTAGTCTGATATTGAATAGGAGTGAGGAGTGAAGTCATCCTTGCCTTGTTCTAGATCTTAAGGAAAATACATTAAGTTTTTCAACATTATCTATCATGGTAAATTTTTTTTTCAAGTCATCCTTTTTCGGGTTAAGGAATTTTCTGATTCCTAGTTTGCTGAGACTTTTATCATAAATGGATGTTGAAATTTATAGAAAACTGTTTTCTCCATTAAGATGACCATATGTTTTTTTCTTATTTAGTCTGTTAATATGGTGAGTTTTGTTGTTTGATTTTTGAATATTGTACTAGGCTTGCAATCCTAGAAAAACATACCCCTTAGTCATTATGCATTAATCTTCTTATATATTCCTGGATTTAATTTGCTAATACTTTGTTTATGATTTTTGAGTCTTTGTTCAGAAAGTATATTGGCCTATAGTTTTCTTTTCTTGTAATACTTGTCCAATTTTAGAATTAAGGTGTGCTTGCCTCATAAAATGAGTTGTGATTTGTTATCCCCTCTTTTATTTTCTGGAAGAGATTGTACATAATTGTTATAATTTGTTCCTCAAATATGTAGCAGAATTCAGCAGAGAAAACATTCTGGATCTTGCTTATTTTGGAAGATTTTTAACTACCAGTTCAATTTAATAGGCATAGGTTCTTTATTTCTTCTTAAGTGAGTTTTGGTAGTTTGTGTCTTTAAAAAAATTGACCCATTTCATCTATATTTTTCAATGTATGCATATGGATTGTTTCTAGTATTCTCTTATTATACTTGTAAGTCTATAGACTCTTTAATGATATCATCTCTTTTATTCCTGATATTTATAACTTGGATTTTCTTTCTCTCTCTCCCACTCCCTTCCTCTTTTCTCTTTTGTTAGTCTAGTGACAGGTTTATCAATTTTATTGATTTTTCAAAGTACCAGTTTTGGGTATTGTTTCTATTTTTGGTTTTTAATTTCATTGATTTCTGCTATTATTTTTATTATTTACTTGTTTCTGCTTACTTTGTATTCTTTGATGCTCTTCTTTTTCTAATTTCTTAAATTGGAAACAACTTGTTTGTAGAGGACATTATACTTTTATAACATAGCATCTAACATTATAAATTTCTCTGTAAATATTGCTTTAGCTGCATCCTGCAATTTTTGCTATGTTGTATTTTCATTTTCAGTAAGTTTGAAATATTTTCTAATTTCCCTTGAGATTTCCTCTTTGACACATGAATTATATAGAAGTGTATTGTTTAATTTTCAAATACTTGAGAATTTTCTTATGTCTTCCTGTTATAGAGCACTTTAATTCTGTGATCTGAGATCATACTTTGTATGAATTTTTGGTGTGAAATTGAAAAAAATGTTTTTATATACACATTTGTATCTGTAATATAGTGCTATTGTTGATAGAGTATTGAAGACACTCCAGGTCCCATCACCAGACTGTCTTCTAACCTCATTTTTATTAAAACTCCTGACTACAACTATCATATACATTTTGAGGACTATAAATCCATCTGTAGCATAGATTTCTATTTTTATTTCCTGCCTTGGTATGCACTCAAATATGTATTACACTTCTTTTCTTGGAGGTCAAAAATCTTCTTCAAAATCAGTAGGGGCTCAGATAATTTCAAATAAACCTACTCTTTCCATTTTGGGGAGTTTTATTTTCATAATCTACATAGTTGCCCAACTCAGAGACATTCTTGATTCCTTCCTTATCTCCCATTCCAGTAAGTAATCAAATCTTGCTAATTTCCTCTTCTTTTTCACTAAAAGTCCTTCTCATTTTTTTAGCCCAATCTCTTCAGTAGTATCTTAGTTTCTCCCTTGTCTCTAGACTTGAATATCATCCAATTAGTCTCCATAAAAGCATTGATCTATTTGAAACATGAACTTAACAATTGCCACTTGCCCATTTTTCCATAAATCTTTCTATGACTTTTAATTCCTTTGTTATAACAAACATGCAAATACCCTAGCCCTGACACAGCAGGTTGCTCATAATCTTGTTCTTCCCTGCCATATCTTGTTTTATCACCACCCTTCCATTCTTTTTGCACCTTACATTTGAGCACCCTGAACTACTAGCAAAATATCTCCTTCTCTCCTCTGAAATTTCTTCATCTCTTATACATTACTTTTGTTCTATAAATTTATGTGTAATCACTCAGTGTATCATATTGTAATCATTTACTATTTGTATATTCCCCTACTAGATTATAAGATTTTCTATGGTATAAAATGTAATATCATCATCTCCACATCCCTTCCTATATCTAGGAGAGAGTCTGACTTATAATAAATACTTAATAAATCTTGTTTTGAATGAATGACTAAATGAATGATTTATTGAATGAAAGAAGAAGCAATAGAACGCAGACTGGAAACTGTATATTCTACTTCTAAGTATAACACTGACATTTATTTATTTATTTATTTATTTATTTATGTTAGCAGAACAATAGCTAGTTACTGCCTCATATACCATTTCAGTAAAGGACAGGTCTCAATTTACTTATTTGACAGACAGAGATTACAAGTAGGCAAGAGAGGCAGGCACGGAGAGAGAGGAGGAAGCAGGCTTTCCGCGGAGCAGGACAGGTCTCAATTTATAAATGACTAAAACAGTGTTTGCTCTTTGGTTTTACTTTTCTAACATTTTTGGTTATGGAAACAACTGTTACAATGTCTTGAATATTCTACAAAAATATTCAGGTCTAGTGTTTTTAAAAAGGATGTGACTAATAGCTAAATGCATTGAATTTCACTTGCTCCCCCAGCTTGATTGCCACTTTTATGCCATCTCACGGTCTCATGTTATCTTGCAACAACATACTCTCATCAGTTTCTCTCTTCTCTATCCAGAAGATCTTAGTATTACCTACATAACTCATGAGCTCCCTCCAGTTGATTTATAACAGTTTAAATAAAAATTGTCTGAGTCCAGGTTAAATAACAGAATAAATCTCAACTGTTTCTGATCTATACAGCAGTATTCCTAATCTTTGATGCCAAGCTTTGCCAAAAATATTTTGAATATTTAACTACATTAAATTTAATGTTTTTTCCTTGTATAAGAGCATATTTCACCCTCACACATCTGTAGGGCATTAGCTAAAGCTAAAATCTCCATACAGACATTGAATTGACGTGGAATGGTGAAGCTGTTGAAATTAACATATAGATGCCATAGGTTGTTCAAGAAGTACAATGAAGTGTGGTACTTGGGTATTCTGTTGAGGAATTTAGATGATGATTTTGTGCTATAAAAATTTTGAAATACTGCCTCTTTAGGTCACTTGGCAAGGAAGAATTATGGTGGTTTGTAGAGCATCAAGGAAATCCATTAAGCATGCAAGTTAGCACATAGCAAACTCAATAGATGCAAGCCTTTATAATCATTCTTTTTTATTTAAATTTGTTCTTCAGGAAGCTGTAAAAATGAGTATGTTAGTTTCTATAAAATTCTTACTAATCCTAGAAAACACAAAAAATGAGATTTTGCTGTTTTTGTTCTTGTTAATGATATATTTCTTTTGATTCTTGGATTATATTCTACCATAATCTAGAGTGTGAATATCAAAGAATTATTTGTCTCAAAAGAGACTATTGTGCAGGCCCTCTTTGGGGCTTTTCTATTTGTTTCTACCTCCAACTCAACATTTGCAGCACAAATTATCAGAAAGATGAGAGTTAAATATCAACTGTTGTGATTTTATTATTATGTTTTCATATTGAGAACAGAACTGTGTGCATAATGACCCCTTTCTTGAATGAGGAGGATAAATGGAATGATATATTTTCATTCATTGAATATGGCACATTTTCTCTTAGGGATTAAGTTAATTTCTTCTTCAAAATGTCCCCCTCCACCATCTCATGGTCTTTTCTGAATTTCAGACACTCATTCACAGAATAGGGCAATATTCTGTATGGAGTAATAAAAATGAAATGTAACAAAGATGGAAAATCAGATCTGGCATTTAGGAGACAGTTTTAATATGCCACAAATTCTCACATCCTAAGACTGCTGCAGAGTTAATAGACTTATTATATGTCCTGCAGAACCATGGTGCAGAAATAATTGATAAGAAAACAAATTAGCTAAATCATAGTTAAGACACTATTTTTGTAGTGATTGATTAAAAATTTGTTCACGGAGTATTATTTGTGACTGACGCAAAACAAGGAGTCAAACCAATTAAGGTCATTAAAGAGCCCAGAGAACTTTACTCCAAAAATCATGTTTACCTTTGCTTTCAACTGAAAGTAATTGTTTTCTGTTCACCTGAATTTTCCACTTCAGTCACCCTATTCCTTGTACAGGAAATCTCATAGTGCTTTCTCATTATTAATCTTGATTCGTTTTCTCTCCCTCCTATCCTGCTTCCCTATCTGCTCTCCTCACTGCACCCCCACACCCAGCACATATTTTTAGAAGCAGCTTTATTTAATTTTCAGTTTAGCACCTTCTCTTAAGATGATCATCTATTGAGAAAACCATCATCTCCCCAGCTCTGCTTCCCTTTACCTAAGGGAATCACTTTTACAGATATTCTGCAACAATAGGATGACAAGTGATAGTCCTGGTTCTGACCCTCAAACTATATCTTCCACCTTTTTTCTTCGCTAAACATGTAATTCATGTGCATTAGCCTCTTTTAAAAGAAATACAGTATACTAGGAGCAAATAGCTTCACTGTCCTCCACAGGGGTCAGAGAACAATGAAGTGCTTCAGTCAGTGCTGGCACCACTTTTTAAAAGGAACGTTGCCAAACAAGAAGGTAACTACTAGAAGGTGTCCAGGATATTCAGCAGTGTTAACAAGATATCAGAAGACAGTTGGAGGGAGGAAGGGCTCTTCTATGTAGAAATGAGATTTCAGAGAGGTTATGTGTACTACTTTTCAATGCCGGAAGGTATAAAAACTAATCTGTATTTCCTCAAAGTTTGAGACCAAGCCAGTAGGCAAAGATTATGTGGAGATTACTGTAACTCAATGTAAGGAAGCAAATGTATTGACTTCTACAGCATATTCTGATCTTTCCACTTCTCTTTCCACGTCCAAGGTACCATCATCATTCATGCCACCTGCTTCAGTAACCCTCCATCTGGTCTCTCTGCTTCCACTTTTTTCCCCCCTCTCCAATCCATTCTCTAAAGAGCAGCCAGAGAGATATTTTTAAAAACCTAAGTCAGGTTGTGCATTTCCTGCCACTCTAGTATTCTCTTAGTATAAAATCCAAATTCCTTTCCATTGCCTACAAGGCCCTAAATGGTCCAGTCCCTGCCTATCTTTTGCCCTCCTCTTTCCTCTTGCTCCATGTGTTCCAGCCACACTGGCCATGCTTCTTCTTCAGGAACATACCAACATTCCTTTCCAGTTTCAGATTTTTGCATTGGCTATTGCCTCTGAAGGAACTCTTACGCCTTCAGATTCCCAACCTCTGACTCCCTCTTATTACTCAGCATCCACCCAAATTCCACCTTCTAAGAGAGACCTTACCTTGCTACTCACACTAAAGGAACTCTCCCTTGAAATATATCTATTTTTCCCTATAACCCTTGTCACTCTGACATTATGCATTCTACTTATTTCTTTGTTTTCTAACTGCAGTGTTAGATTCATGAGAGCATAACTTTGTTTTACTCACTGCTACAGCTGATGCTTGAACAACAATGGGGGTTAGGGGTGCTGATCCCCAAGCAATCAGAAATCCATGTGTAACTTTGATTCCCCCAAAACTTAACTACTAATGGCTTACTGTTGACCAAAAACCTTACCAATAACATAAGTGGTGAACACTCATTTTGTACATCATTAGTATTATATATTGTATTCTTATAATAAAGTAAGCTAGAGAAAATAATGTTATTTAAAAATCAAAAGGAAGAGAAAATACATTTACAGTACTGTACTTATTAAAAAAAATTCACATATAACTGGACCCATGTGGTTCAACCCTGTGTTGTTCATCACAACTGTATATCCACCATGCCTGGGACAATGTCTGACCTATGACAGAAACACTAGAACTTTGTTAGACTTGGTTACCTTTCTAGCCCCTTATACTCTTAAGAATGTATGATTTTGGGTCTCACTAGTCTTAACTTCATCATGTCCAGAAGCAAGTTCAGTGTGGCTTATTTCTTAAGTGAATGTTTATTTAGAGTTAAATGTTATATTTGCAGCATATTTTACCTACCATATGATGGTACAGTAGTTAAGTATGATCCTACAGTCCCTCAGACTGAATTTCTAACTAGATTCTGTCAGAAACATTGTGCTAGTTATTTAGACTTTTAAATATTTTTATATACAAAGTGGGGATAATAAGTGCTCCCTCATCGTGTGCTTAGTTAAGTGAGGATATATATGCACAGTATTTAACACAGTGCCTGACAAATGCTAGGCTCTCAATTAGCCATTAGTAATAGTAGCAGTGTCAGTGCTTTTACACAATTGTGCAACTGTCAAGCAGGTCCTTTTGTATGAGAATAAGTCAATACCAAGGTGAATTGAATAATGGCCAAGAGTTTAAGTATGCCTTTAAAGTTGTTTAGTCTAGAAAAAAGAAATGTATACCATTTTTCAGTGTTGACCTTACATGTTTATTTTGACAAATGATAAGCTTTCTGATTACTTCAAAGAGAGAGGGAAAAAGATTTGATAAAAGAATATTTCCAGGGACACCTGGGTGGCTCAGTTGGTTAAGCGGCTACCTTTGGCTCAGGTCATGATCCCAGCGTCCTGGGATCGAGTCCCACATCGGCTCCTTGCTCAGCAGGGAGTCTGCTTCTCCCTCTGCTTCTGCCTGCCCCCTGTCTGCCTGTGCTCACTCTCTCTGACAAATAAATAAATAAAATCTTTAAAAAAAAAAGAATATTTCCATCTTTTAACCCTCACATAACTAGGAATTTCCTCATTCTAATAGGGTCTGGTGTAAATTTAAAATTTACAATGATGGTAAACAACTCTACTCATATTGCATATAGATTGTATTTTTTTAAAGATTTTATTTATTTATTTGACAGAGAGAGACACCTCAAGAGAAGGAACGCAAGGTGGGGAGTGGGAGAGAGAGAAGCAGGCCTCCTGCTGAGCAGGGAGCCCAATGTAGGGCTTGATCCCAGGACCCTGGAATCATGACCTGAGCCAAAGGCAGACGCTTAATGACTGAGCCACCCAGGCACTCCTATAGATTGTATGTTGTTTCACTCTTATGCATTGTTTTATGACAGAAAAAGTAAAACAAAGCAGAGCAAAACGACATTGATGTTCAATATAAAAGTGAAAAAACTATAAAATATCAGTAACTATATAATCAACATTATTTAGCAAGAGAAACGAACTCTGCTTGTTCTTATATGCATTTGTAAGAGCATATAGAAGTCAATATGATAGATACATAATTATGCATATCTACTGTTACAATTCACCTTAAGTATTAATTCTTCTCCATTCATATGAATAATTCATATGAATAATTAGAATTAGTTTTTTTTAATTAGCTTTACTTTAAGTTTTTTAAAAGTATTTTTGAGAACTAACACAATTCTAAGGACTAAATACCCTTGATCTGTGCTTTTTGATCATGATTCAATGAGATTGTTTTTCTCTTGATTTTTCTTTTTTATAGTATATAAAATAGCCAACCCACAGTTTGTATTTCATGACTGCCTCCAGCTCTTTTCAAGGAATGACAAAATTACAGTCCTATCAAAACACATTAGCAACTGTGGACAATCTTTGGGCACCTATAGTTTTCATGCATATTCATATTCTAATATTACAACTATAATACTTGTTTGAGAAGTGTATTGCTCTGATCCTATTTAGAAATCTTTCTCTTCTTAGGAATAAGTGATTATTCAGTTATTCTGTATGTTTTATTTCTTTATCATGGTGAGTATGATTTCCTTAACAAGGTAAATTTTCTCTGACATTTGAGAAAAGTAAACTAGTAAACAAACCAAATTATTGTCAGTAGGAACTCAAGGAAACATGCTTGCAGGAATTCCAAGTGCCCTGTTAGTTCAAAAAAAGGATGTGTGGACTGATTGTCTAACTAAGCTCCTAATTTCTCTGAACATATTTATCATCAATCTATAAACCTAACGACTCATTTGTATATCTGGGTATACATAGTGGTTATTGTTACAGAATCAGGTATTTGACTACACATACAGCACAAAGCAAATATTGTGTGTCTGTCTCTTCCATTCAGTTCTCAGCAACTGAAGCTTAAGTCAAGTATGCATTTTCCAAAATTTAATGAAATCACCATCAAAATGGAATGTCAAGGTGCCAACTGTCTCTTGTTCAGTTTTCTGGGGCTTTATTTACTGATTAAGTGGCTAGCATCTCTACAAGTCCACCATTCACTTTTCTAAAACCTTGACCACAGACCATTCGATCGCTTGGTTGTTAAATTTTTAGCAGGCAGTGGCTATTTAAATGGAATCTACCAAAAGTCCAATTTTCTGACAAAAGCCACAGTATATCCGTAAATACATACCTCTCCCAGAACTCACCCTTAGAGAAGCAATTCTTCTCATGCTTGGGGAGTCCTAACAACACCTGAAAAAATGTAACAGGGAGAGCAGAGTATGCCTACATATCAATTATTTAAGCCTTGACTAAGTAGGAGTTTTATTGTGAAGATACTCATGAACCATGCTTTACATACAAAATAGTACCAGTAACCCACCCTAAAAATAAACTCCAGGAGATGATTTTTCCTAGTAGATGGTTTTGCATATAGGATGATCCAACTACATCCGGAAGTCTTTCATGTATTGAGGGAGTTTGGCAGTGACAATTACCACTCCATAGATTGGAAGCTCTTGATGGTATAACTGCTAGAAGGATGTTCCTTTCTTCTTGGCTCTATAGGCATTGCTTTTTTTTTTTTTTTTTTTTTTTGGTCTAAATACTTCCCTTGGGGTATTTTTATTCTGAACACTGGCAAGCACCTAGAATATAGTTAACTGGGGTTACAGACTTAGGGATAAAGAATTGAAGTATTCTGTGAGTTGATGAGGTGGGCCCACAAGGGCATAGGGAGGGTGTCAATGTGAGAGTTCTGGATTAGACTGAAACTAAATTGATTAGCAAGAACACAAATAAGGAAAGAGAATTAATATACACTGGGTCTATGTTATGTACTAGACACTTTTTCATGTGTTTTATATATTATCTATCATTAAATGATAAACTCATCTTAACCCTGTATTACTTAAGTGTTTACCACTATTCATAAAATTCCTCTCAAGTATCACCTGCTAATGTTTTCTTTTCCCTTTAAACTATGCTGAAAGTCCCTGGAATTTTTTAGCCTGTCATTCTGGGCATACAAAAAAAAAGAGATTTTAATGACTATCGTCATCAACCAGCAATTAGCCTTTGTCAGATATTCACAGAGTACAATTCTGAACATTCTGTTAAATTGGTTGAATAGACCTGGCACTGCCTTACAGGGAATTTTGAAATACATTTTAATTCTATGAATTTACTGAATTCATCTATCAGTTCTAGCAATTTTTGGGTGGAGTCTTTCAGGTTTTCTACATAGAATACTTTGTTGTCTGCAAATAGTGAAACTTTGACTTCTTCCTTGTTGATTTAGATGATTTTTTTTCTTTATGTTGTCTGATTCCTGAGGTTAGGACTTCCAATATTATGTCAAATAACAGTGGTGAGAGTGGACATCCTCTTGTGTTCCTGACAGTAGAGGAAAATCTCTCAGTTTTTCCTTATTAAGGAGGATATTAGCTATGGGTTTTTCATATATAGTTTTTATGATATTGAAGTATAGTCCTCTTTTTCTTACTTTGTTGAGGGTTTTATCAAGAATAGATGCTATGCTTTGTCAAATGCTTTTTCTGCATCTATTAAGAGGATCATATGGTTCTTATCCTTTCTTTTATTAATTTGTATATCACATTATCACATTGATTTGTAAATATTGAACCACACTTGCAACATAGGAATAAATCCCACCTGATCATGGTGAATGATTCTTTTAATGTACTATTTGATTTGACTTATAAAATCAATGTAGAGAAATCTATTGTATTTCTATTCACCAATAATGACACAACAGAAAGAGAAATCAAGGAATTAATTGTTTACAATTGCATGAAAAACCATAAGATACTTAGGAACAAACCTAACCAAAGAGGTAAAAGATCTATACTCTGAAAACTATAGAATGCTTATGAAAGAAACTAAAGAAGACAAAAAAGAAATGGAAAAACATTCCATGCTCATGGATTAGAAGAACATATATTGTTAAAGTTTATACTACTCATAGCAATCTACACATTCAAAGCAATCCCTATCAAAATACCAACAGCATTTTTCACAGAGCTAGAACAAACAATCCTAAAATTTAAATGGAACCAGAAAAGACCAAAGACCATAGTAATGTTGAAAAATAAAAGCAAAGTGAGAGGTATCACAATCCCAGACTTCAAGCTGTATTACAAAGTTATAGTCATCAAAACAGTCTGGTACTGGCACAAGAACAGACACATAGATCAATGGAACATAATTGAGAACCCAGAAATGCACCCACAACTAAATGGTCAACTAATCTTCAACAAAGCAGGAAAGACTATCCAGTGGAACAAATATAGTCTCTTCAACAAATGGTGTTGGGAAAACTGGACAGACACATGCTAAAGAAAGAAACTGGACCACTATCTTATGCCATATGCAAAAATAAATTCAAAATGTATGAAAGACCTAGTATGATACAGGAAACCATCAAAATCCTAGAGGAGGACACAGACAGTAACTCTTCGTCCACAGTAAATCTTTGACATTAGCCATAGCAACTTCTTATGAGATACATCACTGGAGGCAAGGGAAACAGAAGTAAAAATGCACTATTGGGACTTCATCAAGATAAAAAGCTTCTGCACAGTAAAGAAAACAGTCAATAAAACTAAAAGGCAACCTTCAGAAAGGGAGAGGATGTTTGCAAATGATGTATCTCATAAAGGGTTAGTATCTAAAATATATAAAGAACTTATCAAACTCAACATCCCCAAAACAAAAAACCTAGTTAAAAAAATGGCAAAATACATGAATAATATACAGATTCCTAACAGACACATCTAAATACATTCAACATCACTCATCATCAGGAAAATACAAATCAAAACTACAAAATCACCTCACAGTTGTCAGAATGGTTAAAATCAATAAAACAGGAAACAACAGATGTTGGTGAAGATGCAAGAAAGGAGGACCCTCTTGCATTGTTGATGGGAATGTAAACTGGTGCAGCCACTCTGGAAAATAGTATGGAAGTTCCTCAAAATGTTAAAAATAGAATTACCCTATGATACAGCAATGGTGCTACTAGGTATTTAACCAAAGGATACAAAAATACTGATTGAAAGGGATACATGTACTCTAATGTTTATGACAACATTATCAACAATAGCCAAATTGTAGAAAAAGCCCAACTATCCATCAACTGATGAATGGATAAAGGGGTGTGTGTGTGTGTGTGTGTGTGCTGATGAATGGATAAAGGTGTGTGTGTGTGTGTGTGTGTGATTGAATATTACTCAGCCTTCAAAAAGAATGAAATCTTGCCATTTGCAAAAATATGGACAGAGCTAGAGAGTATTATGCTAAGTGAAATAAGTCAGAGAAAGACAAACACCATATGATTGCACTCCTGTGTGGACTTTAACAAACAAAACAAATGAACATGGGGGAAAAAGAGAAGCAAACTAAGAAATAGACTCAACTATGGAGAACAGACTGAGGATTGCTGGAGGGCGGGTCAGTTAGGGGATGGGTTAAATAGGTGATGGATATTAGGGAGTGCAATGATTGTGATGAGCACTGGGTGTTGTGTATGTAATTGATGAATCACTAAATTCTATACCTGAAACTAATATTACACTGTATGTTTATTAACTGGAATTTAAATAAAAATATAAAACTGAATACATAAATTTTAAATCTATGTTCTAATTAAGAAAATAATATATATAAAAGTAGTATATAATATGATACCAAAAGTAATATAATAAAGTATTATAAAAAAGAAAATATTGAAAAGCATAAAGAAATAAAAGTCAGAAACCTCTCACTCAAATTTGAACATCAAATGTAATACTTGACCAAATTTGACCAATATTTATGTATTGATTTCTTTTCATCTTCACATATACATGCATATTTTAGCCTAGTTCAGAATATATGATGTATACAGTGCTATATTCCATTTTTCACTACTCTTTTTTATTTGAGAGAGAGAGAGGCAGGGGAGGGGCAGCTGGAGAGGGAGAGATAGAACCTTAAGAGGCTTCATGCCCCTTGATGAGGGGCTCAATCTCACAACCCTGAGATAATGACAAGAGTCAAATGTTCAACCAGTTGAGCCACCCAGGCACCTCACAGCTACCCTATATCTTAAACAATCTCTTATGTCATTAAGAACCTCACAATTTTAGTGTTTATATGTTAAATCCAAATATTTTATGTACTATAATTTATTTAACATTTCATTGGATACTTTTTTTCTAATAATTTATTGTTTCAAATAATACCATAGTGAATCTTTCCTTCTTTATTAATTTGTTCATCCAACACATTTTTGTCAAATGCCTTTTATGTGTCAGCCTCCCCATGCCAGGCACTGTGCTGGGCTTTGGAGGTACCAAAATGAATAAGTGAAGAAGATAGTTTATAAAAACAACTGAAAAGTAAGTTGTATGTGAAAGAGAAATGCTAATATAATTTTAACATAAATCTATGCTTATATTTCTGACCATTTATTATATAACCATAAATTATATATTTTGACACATATTATAGAGAAAGGATTATTATGCCGGTGTTGAATAAACTTTTCAAGGTTCTAGATATGTACTGCTTAACTGCTTTCCAGAATGATTCTATCAATTTACAAATACGTTGGTAGTGTGTTATATTACATTACTCACGAAATCACTACCAGCATATTATTCACACTTATATCTTATTTCCTTACTAGTGAAGTTCAACATATTTTCATATGCTAGTCAGCTTTTTCTACACTTTCTCTTATGAACTGTTAGCCCATTATCTTTCCATATTATCCCATTGGAGCATTAATGCTTTTCTTATCAATTTGTATGTTCTTTTTATACAGTAAAGTTATTTACCTTTTTTGTGATATAGTTTTGTTAGTCTCAATTTGTAGGCCCTTCAATTTTGTTTATATTTTTGAATGTATATTTATACATTAAGTATACATTAAGTATAAAATATTAAATGGTTATTTTGATATTTTATTTTGTGATTTATTTCCACATAAAATTACATATTTTTTCACAAACATAAAGTTGAAGGATGTATTTAAGTGTTTCTCTTTCATACACAATTTACTTTTTCAGTTGTAGAAACATTTCTCATCCAGGTCACTGTAAGTTACAGAAGGATTATTGGCTGGTAATGGAATGTATCAAGTTACACAAGATCAAAGGGAGCTCTGGCAAGCCACTGGTTCTAACATGTCCCTTTGGTAGAATCTCTATTATCTCTGTGTATACATTCCCCCTTATAACTTGCCTTGTTATGATTGTACATGGCTCTGGCTAACTTTATCTTTCTATATACATGTTTTAAATATCAGATCCTCTTTCTAACAGGGTAAGGTTCTCTGTGTTGCCCTCTTCAGATTCCAAAGGGCATGACCCAGTTAATCTTTACATAACTGATCTCAACATAGACTATTGGCCAGTATATGAACTAGCTATTCTTGAGTTGTTCTTTGACCACTGAGCTGAGACAAGTAGGAAGGAGTGGTAGGGACAGTGAGTCAAGTTGAACAATGTTTGTCTGTGGCCTACCCAGTACACCTTAGAATGGATTGTGGGTGTTGGAAGTCTTGTGATTGACACTGCTGTCAAGAAACAGTTGCAGGTGAGAATACAAATGAGAATTTAAGAGATTATACTACTAATCCTAGCTCTGCTGCCAATGAGCCTGAGTCCTTATACAAATCCCTTAACCTTTCTTAAAGCACAGTAAACTCATCAGAAAAGTGTGATGATTACAGTCTTTAAGGTCCATTTCAATTCCAAAATATCTACAATTCTTTTGTGTGGTATATGACCATCTGAAAAAAAAAAAAAAGAAGAAGAAGAAAGAAAGAAAGAAAAAAGTAGTAGTTTTCTCTATTTTGTAAAGCTGCCAGTCTTGATGAGGAACCAGGAAGTACCATTATCACTTAGCTGTGAATTGAATAAAGCAACATATTTCGGAACATTTAAGTCCTGACATATTTTAAAGTATTGATATCCAGGAGGAAAAGGTATGCAGAGTTGGCAGTCCTTCATAGATTAGAAGGTAGTTCAGTTACTAAGGTAGTGTGAGCAACCCATTTATTATTTTAGTCATTTGTTTTGGTCTCAATAATAAAACCTGCTAAACTCCAGAAGGGAACAATCAGCGCAAAATGCTCCTCAAATTACCAAATGTAACACTTAAATACACAGTAATGTCAACAGAAAAACTTTGAAGAGCAATTTTGTAGGTGTTTGGGGGTGATTAATGCTTCCTGACTTAAACACAACCTCCAACTCTCAGTAACTTAGCAAGATTAAGTGTTCATTTCTAGCATTATATCAGCTTGGATATTTGACATGTGACCTTTTGCATGTTATTAAAGGATTCTGGCTCTTTCTATCTGCGGCAGTGCTGTTTTCTAGGCCTTCGTCAAATTTATCCATAGGTTTTTTTGCTTTCAGCTGGCAACAAGCAAAGTGAGAGGGACCCTTGATCCATCCTGGAGGAGGTATAGATTAGTCCCACTCACTTTGTCGCAAACCCAGAACCCAGAACGTGGTCCTACCCTAATTGTAAGGAAGTCTTTCTGTGTGCCAGGAGGAGGAAGCAGGATTGATAATATCTAGACAGTCTTTACCACAATGGATGAAATGTGAAATATAAGTTTCTATCTCATGACTGCACCAATAATAATAAAATTGTCAAAAAAAACTTCCTAGAAACTGAAAATAAACTTTCATAAAGCAATTAAAAAAACACTTTTACTAAGATAGCTTTGAGTAATTCTTCTTAATCATGGAAAGATGTTAATAAAGCTTGCACCAAGCAATTACATTTAGCAGCAGATTTTAGGCAATATTTTTCCCAAAGTAAATTTTTTTGATAGAGTCTTAACAACTGAATTTTAGATCTCTGACAAATTGATGACAAAAAGGTGACTGCTGACAACATTGGCACTGTCTAGGAGAAAGGGTGTTTTAACATGAGGAGGGATACATATCATAACAAAGGGCTCAGTAGGACAGTCAGATTTTTACACCACATTATTTTGTACACAGATGTCAGTCGCCTTTTTATAGATTTGTTAATTTTCCATAAGAAAACCAACAATAAACAATATTTCTTTTATCTCCTGTCTTCATTGATTTTAATGTCATGGTTTATTACTCAAGGTAGATTTTCCTCCCTTCTCCTTTCTACTCATCTTTCATTCACACTCATAGACAGACTAAAGTTTTTTCTTGTTTCTACTTACCATTCTGCCTTTATGCATTCTTTTCTTCAGGTTGTTTTTTTTTTTAAGATGTATTTATTTATTGAGAGAGAGAGAGAGGACAAGCAGGTGAAGGGGCTGAGGGAGAGGGAGAAGAGGGAGAAACAGATCCCCCAAGCTGAGCAGGGAGCATGTTGTGGGGCTTGATCCCAACACCCTGGGATCATGACCTGAACTGAAGGCAGTTAATTAACAACCTAGGTGTCCCACTTAATGTTTCTAATAAGACTCCTTAGTAGCTTTTCTTAAGCTATATATCGGCTCTAGTACTGTTGTGACTTGACTCTTAGTTATACTCACTCAATAATTCAGAATACATTAAAAAATAGAACTTTAATTAGTGTTAACTAGATGACCTACACATATTCTCTCAAACAGAGAAAAGTAATACTCCTGTTTTGAATACAGAAATAATTTTGACCACATTCAATTGTGTCATGCCATGCCATGTTAACCAACAAAGTAAGCAAACTAAAATTTTGCTAACTTGAAATGATTTTGATTTTACATAATGTTTTGATTTTTGGCTAATTGACCAATATATGTATTCAAATTACTTGAGCTTCCTAGATTCAATTGTTTGGGGCCTGAATGTAACTCTTTTTTTTTTTTTTTTTTTTTTTTTTTTTTTTTTTTTTTTTTTTTTTTTTTTTTTTTTTTTTTTTTTTTTTTTTTTTTTTTTTTTTTTTAACTTCACTTCCTTGACATAATTCTTTTCTTCATAGGATAGCATAGAAACAGTATCTTTCATCTTTTTTATTTCAGATACAACCATTCCCTTGTCAGAAAAGCAGAATGTAAAGTTAATTTTGCATCATGTTGTTTAGACACCCATTTATCAATAAATAGCATTCCTTAAGTTGTCTTCATTTTGTCATAATAAACCATCAACAATTCCAAAGAATGTTGCAATTAAAATATCTTTTAAGAGTCATGGTTGTTATGGATACTGCTAAGTACTCTACAGTGTGGAAGGTGCATTATTCTAAGATCTAAAATTTATCAACCCTTAACCCTATTAAGACCCTATGAGGGAAAAATATTATGAAATTCGCATTTCACTCTGAGTTCCACAATTCTTAATAATATCATCAGATAAAGTTTTAATGGAGTCATTTTGAATTGAATTTTTAGTGAAAGAGCTTATCAGTATATAGTTTACAGAGTTTTGTGATAAGAATAAACAAGTTTACTGACTTATCCACTCTTATGTTGAAAATAATTAATGTAACGATTTTTATAATTGATCTGCATTAACTCAATATCTACCAAAACACAAGGGACTGTTCATTTTTGTCTGTAAGAAGATAATAGGCAATAACACACTCATGCCCACTATATTTATTAATATAATGTGTATAAATAGGTATGGACAGCCATATGATGGATTGCTAATTAACCATTAGATGATTTTACAGATTGATATTTGCTAATGTGGGAAATATACACCATATGTTTTTAAGTGAAAAACAAGCAAGCTGAAATTAATATGGAAAACATAATTTTTTAAAAGTATGATTTAAAGGTATACTGGAAGTACATATATCATATGTTTATAATAATTATCTCTGGGTGATGGTATTATAGGCAATTATTTCTTTGTGGTTTTCTATCTTCATGACTTCTGTTTTAAGCACGTCACGTATCTGTAACAAGAGGAAATGATAAATATAATTAGAAAACATAATCTAGTCTCAGAAATGGCATGGATATAAATAAGTATATACTTTAAAGAGCTGTGGATCTACTCATTTTTTAGTCAGCAATTTCATTTATCATGCAGAATGAGGGCTAAGTACTGAGGGTGCAATCTTTACACTTGGGATGCCCTGTAGCAAAGTGGTAGGGCAATTCGGAGAAGTCGCAGATTGGGTTGATAACCCAGGTACCAGGTTCTTATGATATCAGAGAATCTTGAGGGTCATTATTCACATAAAAACCTCATTTCTGGGACGCCTGGGTGGCTCAGTTGGTTGAGCGGCTGCCTTCGGCTCAGGTCATGATCTCAGCATCCTGGGATCGAGTCCCACATTGGGCTCCTCGCTTGGCAGGGAGCCTGCTTCTCCCTCTGCCTCTGCCTGCCACTCTGTCTGCCTGTGCTCGCTCTCTCGCTTTCTCTCTCTCTGACAAATAAATAAATAAAATCTTTAAAAAACAAACAAGCAAACAAACAAAAAACCTCAATTCCTTGTAAATGGCATCAAAGAAGTATTAAAACCATCGGAGTTGCAGAAAAAGACCCAAATTGAGGATTTTTTTTTTTTTTAGTATAGTTGACACACAATGGTTCATTATTTTCAGGTATACAACAGTGATTCAGCTTCTCTGTATGTTATGTTATGTTCATCCCAAGTGTAGCTACCATCCATCACCATCCATCACTGTTAAAATATCATTGACTATATTTCCTATGCTGTGACTTTTATTCCCGTGAATTATTCATTCCAGACTGGAAGCCTGTATTCCAGTCCCACTCATCTATTTTGCCAAGTGCCATGGCCCTTCCTTCTGGCAACCATCAGTTTGTTCTCTGTATTTATGGGTATGATTCTGCTTTTTGTTTTTTTATTTGTTTGTTTATTAGATTCCACATATGAGTAAATCACATGGTGTTTGTATCTCTTGGTGTTATTTATTTCACTTAGTATAATATGTTCTAGGCCCATCCAAATTGTTGCAAATGGCAAAAATCTCCTTGTTTATGGTTGGATAATATTAACTCCTTATCAGATATATCATTTGCAAATATCTCGCATTCAGTAGGTTGCCTTTTAGTTTTCCTGATGGCTTTCTTTGATATGCAAATGCTTTTATTTTGATGTAGTCTCCATAGTTTATTTCTGCTTCTGTTTCCTTTGCCTTAGGAGACATAGCTAGAAAAATGTTGCTATGGCTGATGTCGGAGATATATTTGTCTGTGCTCTTTTCTAGGATTTTCGTGATTTCAGGTTTCACATTTAGGTCTTTAATGTGTTTTAAGTTCATTTTTGTATATGATGTGAGAAAGTTGTCCAGTTTCATTCTTTTGCATGTAGTTGCTCAGTTTTCCCAGCACCATTTATTGAAGAAACTATCTTTTCCTCATTGTATGTTCTTGCCTCCTTTGTCATTGATTAATTGACCATATAAACATGTGTTTATTTCTCTGCTCTCTATTCTGCTCTATTGATTGATGGGTCTATTTTTGTGCAGTACTATACTGTCTGGATTACTACAGCTTTGTAGTATATCTTGAAATCTGGAATTGTGTTATCTCCAGCTTTGTTCTTCTTTCTCAAGATTGCTTTGGTTATTCAAATTCTTTTGTAGTTCTCTACAAATTTCTATACAAATCAGATTATTTGTACTACTTCTGTGAAAAATGTTGTTGGTATTTTGACTGAGATTGCATTGAATCTGTAGATTGCTTTGGGTACTATGGACATTATAATAATATTAATCCCTCCAATCCATGAATAAGGAGTATCTTTCTATTTGTGTCTTCAGTTTCTTTTTTCAATGTTTATAGTTCTTAGAGTATAAGTCTTTAACATCTTTGGTTATATATTTATCCCTAGGTATTTCATTCTTCTTGTTGCATTTGTAAATAGAATTATTTTCTTAATTTCTCTTTCTACTATTTTGTTATTAGTGAATGGAAACACTGCCAACTTCTCAGTATTAATTTATATCCTAAATTTACTGAATTTATTTATTACTTCTAATAGTTTTTGGTGATATCTTAGGGTTTTCTATGTATAGTATGTCATCGACAAATAGCAAGAGTTTAATTTCTTTCTTACCAATATGACTCTTACTTCTTTTTCTCATCTGATTGTGTACCTAGGACTTCCAATACTAGGTTGGATAAAAGTAGTAAGAGTGGACATCTTTGTCTTATTCCCGATATTAAAAGAAAAGTTCTTAGTTTTTCACCATTCAGAGTAATGTTAGATGTGGGTTTGGCATATATGGCCTTTGTTATGTTGTTATATCTCTGTACCTACTTCATTGAGAGCTTTTATCATGAATGGATGTTGTTTGCCAAATGTTTTTTTAGTATCTACTGAGATGATCATATGAATTTTATTTTTCATTTTGTTGTGGTGTATTACTGATTAACTTGCAAATATTGAAATATTCATGCATTCCCATAATAAGTCTCACTTGATCATGATGAATGATCCTTTTAATGTACTGTTGGATTTGGTTTGCTAATATTTTGTTGAGAACTTTTGCCTCTTTTTTGGTCAAGGGTATTGGCCTGTAGTTTTCTTTTTCTGTGGTATTTTTGTCTGATTTTGGTATAGGCTAATCCTTCCCTCATTGAATATATTTGGAAACTTTTATTTCTCTTTTATTTTTTTGGAATAGTTTGAGGAGAATACATATTAATTCTTCCCTACATGTTTGGTAGATTTTACCTGAGAATCCATCTGATTCTGCACTTTTCTTTGGTAGTTTTTGATTTATAATTCAATTTCATTAGTAGTAATTGGTCTATTCAGATTTTCTCTTTTTCCCTGATTCAGTTTTGGAAGAGTGTGTATTTCTAGGAATTTTCTATTTCTTCTAGACTGCCCAATTTGTTGGCATATAATTTTTCATTGTATTCTCTTGTAATCCTTTGTATTTCTATGGTGTCAGTTGGTCTTGTCTTTCATTTCTAATTTTCTTTGCTTGAGTCCTTTCTCTTTTTTTCTTAATAAATCTGGCTAAGGTTTAATTAGTTTAGATCAACCAATCTTTTCAACAAACCATCTCTTGGTTTCATTGATTTTTTCTATTATTATTATTTTTTAGTGTCTATAGCATTTATTTCTGCTCTGAATTTATTATTTCCTTCCTTCTACTTACTTTGTTCTTTTTCTAGTTCCTTTAGCTGAAAGGTTAGATTGTTTATTTAAGCTTTTTCTTGTTTCTTGAGGTATGTCTATATCTCTGTATATCTTCTCTTTGAGAACTGCTTTCACTACATTCCAAAGACTTAGAATTGTTGTATTTTCATTTGTATCTGTGTATTTTTTAAGTTCTTCTTTGACTTTTTTTTTTTTGCTGTTCTTGACCCATTGGTTGTTTAGTATCTTGTTGTTTAGCCTCCAGTTGTGTTTTTTTTCCCCTTGTGATTGATTTCTAGTTTTACACCATAGTAGTCAGAAAAGATTCATAATGATGTCAATATTTTTAAATTTAGTGAGACTCATGTTATGATCTAACATGTGACCTACTCTGGAAAATGTACCATGTGCATTTGGGGAAAAAAAAGTGTATTGTATCGTTTGGGGGTGGAATGTTCCATATATATCTGCTATGTCTTTCTGGTCTAATGTATCATTCAAAGATACTATTTCTTTAGTGATTTTCTACCTGGATGATGTATTGACATAAATGGGGTATTAAATTCTCCTACTATTTTTGTATTTTTTATTTAAATTCCAGTTAGTTAATAGTCAGTGTAATATTAGTTTCAGGTAGGGGCACCTGGGTGGCTCAGTGGGTTGAGCATCTGCCTTCAGCTCAGGTCATGATCTCGGGGTCCTGGGATCGAGCCCCATATTGGGCTCTCCACTCAGCGGCGAGCCTGCTTTCCCTTCTCGCTCTGCCTACTTGTGATCTCTCTCTCTCTGTCAAATAAATAAATAAAGTTAAAAAAAATATATTAGTTTAAGGTATACAATATAGTGATTTGTATACAACACTTGGTGCTCATCGTAAGTGCCTTCCTTAATCCCCATCACCTATTTAACCTGTCCCCCCAACCTCCTTCCCTCTGTTGACTATCAGTTTGGTCTCTACAGTTAAGAGTGTATTTTTTGTTTGCCCCTTTCTCTCTATCTCTCTCTCTCTTTTTCCCTTTGCTTCTCTGTTCTATTTCTTTTTTTTTTTAAGATTTTATTTATTTATTTGACAGAGAGAGACCACAAGTAGGCAGGAAGCAGGCTCCTTGCCAAGCAGAGAGCCTGATGCGGGACTCGATCCCAGGACTCTGAGATCATGACCTGGGCCGAAGGCAGAGGCTTAACCCACTGAGCCACCCAGGCACCCCTCTGTTCTATTTCTTAAATTCCACGTATGAGTGGAATCATATAGTATGTGTCTTTCTCTTACTGATTTATTTTCTTATCATAATACCCTTTAGCTCCATCCATGTCACTGCAAATGGCAAGATTTGATTCTTTCTGATTTTTGAGTAATATTCCATTATATACATGAGTCTTCTTGGTTGTGTTTTTCTTTTTTTTTTTTAAAGATTTTTTTATTTACTTATTTGACAGACAGAGATCACAAGCAGGCAGAGAGGCAGGCAGAGAGATGGGGGAGCAGGCTCCCTGCTGAGCAGAAAGCCCGGCGCAGAGCTCGATCCCAGGACCCCAGGATCATGACCTGAGCTGAACGCAGAGGCTCAACCCACTGAGCCACCCAGGCGCCCCCTGAAAAAATCAGCTGATAGCTTTATAGAGTTTCTCTTGTATGTAACTTTTTGTTTCTCTTTTATTACTTTTAAAATTCTCTCTTTCTTGGGGCACCTGGATGGCTCAGTCAGTTAAGCATCCAACTCTTGGCTTCAGCGGAGGTCATGATCTCATGGGTCTTCAGGATGAGCCCCAGCTCAGTCTCTGTGGTCAGCAGAGAGTCTGCTTGAAGATTCCCTCCTTCTGCCCCTCCCCCCACTCATGCTTGCTCACTCTCTCTTTCAAATAAACAAATCTTAAAAATAAAATAAAATTCTCTCTTTATCTTTAAACTTTGGGATTTTCATTATAATGTTTTGTAGTGTGGAGCTTTTTGAGTTCATATTGTTTAGAATTCTCTGTGCTTTATGGATCAGAATGTCTATTTCTTTCCCTAAGTTAAGGTCATGTTCAGCTATTATTTCTTCAAGTAAGTTTTCTGCCCTTTTCAAATGTCTCTTCTTGTAGGATCCTATAATGTAAATATTTGTTTACTTTTCCAACAGTTTCCTTAACCTGTCCTCAATTTGGGGGCCTTTTTCTTTTTTTGCCGTTCAGCTTGGGTGCTTTTCATTACCTTTTCCAGATTGCTATACATTCTTCTGCATCTGCTAATCTGCTTTTGAATCCATTTCATGTATATTTAAATTTCAGGTATTGTATTCTTCAACTCTGGTGATTGATTTTTTAAAATATATTTTATACATCTTTAATAAAGGTCTCACTGAGTTCTTCCAATCTTCTTTCCAGCCTGATGAACACCTTTTAAAAAAAAGATTTATTCATTTATCTTAGAGAGAGAGAGAGAAGGGTGAGGAAGGGAGTGAAAGAATCTCAAGCAGACTCCTAACTGAGTGCAAACCCTGACATGAGGCTCAGCCTCACCACACTGACATCATGACCTGAGCCAAAATCGAGAGTCAGACACTTAACCGACTGAGCCACCCAGGTGCCCCTAGCCTGATGAGCATCTTTATAATCATTGCTTTAAATTATTTATCAGGCATATTGCTTATCACTGTTTCATGTATTTGTTTTTCTGAAGGTTTTGTCCTTTTCTTTTGAGGCATTTTCCTGTTTCCTCATTTTACTTGACTTTCTGTGTTTCTATGGATGACGCAAAACAGCTACTTTTCATAAACTTGAAGGAATGGTCTTGTGTATGGCCATTCCCTATGTAGACTGTATATGCTTTGTGACTTTTGCTGCCTGGCTGGACCTGGCAGGATGGCTAAATCTAAAGTGGTCATCAGCTGCTGTGGTACCTGGGCTCTCTGTGTAAAATATGTCCTAACATGACAGCTAAAGCCCAAATGCTTCCAAACCTGGGTATTCTGGGCCTCTTCACACTGAAAGTGACTTGACAGGATATCTGAAGCTGAAATAGGTGCTGACAGGGTATTCTGGGGTACTCAGCAAGGTGGTACCCTGGCTGGATGATGAGCTGATTCTGGTACAGTTGGAGATGTACGGCAGTACTCTGTTCAAAGGGTACTGTGGTGGGGTGGCTTGATCTGAAGTAGACATCAGCTCGGAGGTTCCACAGTGCTCTTTGCTGGGGGTGCCCTAGCCTGAAGCCAAAGTGATGGGCCTGAATGGTTCTGGGGTGCTTTGTGTCTATCACTTCAGTGTAATGGCTGGGTCTATAGTGAGCACTAACCAGGGATGTCCCAGAGTGTGCCACCCTCTGGCCACCTAGGTGGTATGGCTGAGGCTGGTATGGGCTAGGGTCCTGGGGCTCACTGGGCAGCAGATCAGTCAAGGCACATGGATTTTGTACTGGCCTGTGTTTTCAAGGTGAAAGAGGAGTATAGACCATGTCCATCTGCTCCTCCCAACCAGAGAGAGAATTCTAGCAAGTATTCTGTCACTTGGCAGTTCTAGGTCTGTTTTTTTTTTTTTTTTTTTTTTTTTTTTTTTATGTTAGCTGCTTTTTTAAACCATGGAGTTTTTTTCTGTGCCCAAGGACAGACAAATCTGCTCCTGGCCCCTCAGTACTGTCCCTTTCCACATCAGTTTGCAACATCTGGTGTGGGGGTTCCTTTGTTGCTCTGTCTCTGTCTCTCTTGCTGTTCTTTTCTGTGTTCTATCTTTCATTGTGCAGAAGCTGTTCAGTTAGCCCTCAGTTCTTCTTCAAGAATTGCCCTATAATTATACTTTGGTATGTTCTGTGGAGGAGGTGAGTTCAGAGTTTTCCTATGCTGCCATGTTGTACTCGCCCCTTCCAGTTTGGGAATTTTTCTTTTTCTAAGATTTTATTTACTTATTTGGGAGAGAGAGAGAGAACCAGAGACAAAGCACAAGCAGAGGGGAGGGACAAAAGCAGAGGGAGAAGCAGACTCCCTACTAACCAGGGAGCCTGATCTGGGACTCCATCCCGGGACCCCAGGATCATGACCTGAGGTAAAGGTAGACAAAACTGACTGAGTCACCCTGATGCCCCCAGTTCGGGGATTTTTTTAAGTGATGAGTAGACTAATAGAAAACCCACCTTTCTATTTCATAAATATAACATTTGACAAGGGAAAAGAGGCTTGGAAATGTTACTATCTCAAACATTTGTTGTTAATAATGGAATGTTATAGTTTATAAGTACTGAATTTCTCTTACACTTGAATATGCTATAGCCTCTTAGATATAGACTATTATAGGGTATGCCTCATGTTTCCAATTTCACTAGATGCTAAGAGGACTTCCTATGTTCCACATATTCTCCCAGGTCGAGAAGACAGTGGAGGCTGAATCAGTGTTAGCTAGCTGTCATTGTCCCCTCTTTGAGGTGGTGTAGACCATAAGAATATTTCCTCTTCAGTGGCCACTGGTAGGCTAGGAATGTAGAAGAAGTATTGTCTTCTGTATTGCCTTGGTGGAATTTTAGAATACTAATTTGTAATTTCTAAGCTTTAAAACAAAATTGATTTTCACAAAAGAATAAGAGGTAGTATTTTGTATATCAACTCATTTTTATTATCCATATCTAGATCATTATCAGTGGACAAAAATCCACTGGATAATAATCCACTGGATCATTATCCAGTTTATTTCTTTAAAATTAATCCATAATTTTAAATGTTTCTTGCAGCCCTAGAAACTCCTTTGTGTATTGCCTCAGAATAGATTTCTATATGTCTGCTATGATGAAGGCTTTTAAACAATGCCATTAAGACATAAAATAAAGTGTGATATTCAAAATTGTGAAATAACCTAACTTGAAAATAATATTAGCTTATTTACCTGGGATACTGGTTACCCAAAGTTAGGGCCATGGCTTAGATGATTTTGGAATTCAATATTTTACCCAAATAAATTTCATTTATTTGGTGATTTTTAAAATTGTTTTAAATCGATCTGGGTAGTCTTCCTCATATCTTGGTTTCTTGCCAGTGATATGTTCAGAATTTACTCTTTTGATTCAGATGTATCATCAATTTAGTTTCCAGGTGCAAATGGATTATCTTTTAGCCCATCTGCATAACATACAGGTCAACAAATTTTCTGTCAAAACACAGGCAGCTCAATACAGATTGCTAAGTGTTGTAATGTGGATAAGGGAGAGATTCACTTAATTTTATACTGAACACTCTGCAACTGGGCTATTTCTCAAATTTTTAAGGTCTACAGTGAACCAGCTAATATGGGTGGATTAACAAGAACTTCATAGAAGATACAGTTTCCAGAAGAAATGGTAAAATACGGCTTTAGATAGAAAATCTAGGTGTCTCCAACAGCAAAACAGAGAGAATTGTAACAAAGAATAAACTGGCACATCTGACTGTATGTGGCAAAAAATGTGCAAAGTAGCATGGACTGGGTGTAAAGAAATGTTTGTGGATAACTGGATGTGAGGGAGCATGGTTACATCACAAAGCCAGAAAAGAGAGGAGCCACAGACCCCAGTTTTCAACATCTTTGGAGTTACCTACAGTGTCAGGCCTGTTATTTTCAAACTGTTCAAAAATATTTCTACTTTAACTCCTTCTGGCCTTTACCTAAGTTTGGCCATGAATCAAAGAAAAAAAACAATCTGATTAGAGATTTAGCTATTAGCACGATGGCAAGCAAATATTTTGACCAAACTCTCTTTTCAGCCTGAAAGAATGATATATTCTATAGTGCTATGTTCCCTTTCAGGTGATACTTACTATGCATGTGTGAATGTGTGTGTGAGAATGAGTGAATGAGCATGTGTATGTGAATATGCTGTGAAACAAATAAAAAAATAGGTCAAGAGGGATGGGGGGACGGAGGAAGTCAAACTGTAAAGCCTGATGTGGACTAGGACTAAAAAAATTTAAGAGTAAGTAGAATAACTATCATTTGTCTGGGTTTCTGGGAAGGTTTCTCGGCAAAATCAAATAATATTCCTAATTTCTCAAGTTCTGAAAATTCACATTTTAAGGATTTATTCCTCAGACCTAAAATTTTGTATTTTATCCTAGCAATTTCACCTCAATGTGAAATCTGCTGTCACTTTTTCTGCTTTTGCACACAGTTAATTCTCGTGGAACCCTTACCTCTAATCTTATCCCTCACACCTAATGGTTTAAGACTCTGTTCAAGTGTTTTCTAATTCAAAACCTTCCCTGAACTTTCTAAGTGAATTTGATAACTTTCTTTTGTAAGTCAAGTTTATACATAGTATCTAATTCTAATTGTTGTATTCATCACATTGGATTGCATTTATTTTGCATCTTCCTCTCCATTAAACTATGAGTTGTTAAATGTATACTATATGCCTTGTGTGTCTTAATAATTCTAGCATCTGGCACTTGAGTCTTATGAATTGTTCGTAGAATGAATACATGATTAAATGAATTTGACTTTTCAGCGAAGAGGAAAGCTTCAAGCCTGCGGGAGCATTCAGAGGAAGAGGTGAAAGAGAAAGATACTGTCTGTGCAGTGAGATGAATTTCACTTACTTTGCAATTTCATTTAGGGCAGACCCTTTGTGCCGGTTACCACCTGGACTGAGCTTTGTGTACCTAAAGTCACACCCTTGTTTTGCAGGACTGTTACTTGCAAAACCTATAGAAGATTCTAACTCTTAGAGTCTGCTGAAAGCCTTTTCTTAAGAGCTTTTCTGCTTGTTGCAACCACCAATTATGATTTGTCTTTTGTGGAAATTTCCCAGAAGTTTTCACCAAATTGTTTATTCAATTAATCCTTGAAGAATTTCTTCTTCAGTGGCCAAATAGATGGCTTCAAACTATTGAAGAGCTAAAAATAAAATAATATCACATGTGAGAGGAAAAAAAATGTCTGATTTTCAGCATGTAGATTTCTGAGTGAGAGAGGTAATTTACAACAATTCAAGTTAATGATAGTCAATGTCAGCAGACAATTCTGCCATGACATTGGAAATATCAAGGTAATAGTGTCAGGGTTGATTTTAAAATAAATATTTGTAAACATGAAAATAAATCTGTTTTAAGAGTTTTCTTTATGTAAGAATACTTTATTTGTAATTAAAAATCTGCCAGAGAGAAGCATTATTATGCATTTTTTTCATTATTTTATAATGTATTCTGGAGTGCTAGAAAACAGTTGAAGGTCAGTGTTAGGTTTGTCCTCCACTCTCAGAGAAAATACTATGGAATACTTAAGAGCACTTGTGTCAAAAAGCAAGAAAACTCATGATGCTCTTTGTTACTTATCTACTCCTATTTATTCACAGGATGCATTGATTGAACCCTTATTACCTATGTAGTTATTGCCCCAAATGCATAATATTGAGAGGTTTTACCATATTAAATTCAGGAATTTTCAATTTACAAGTTTGACAATTTTGTTATTCCTCAGAGATTTATGTAAAGAAATTGACTTCCACAGCAAAATAGAAAGTTCTCTTAGAAGTGTGGGATCATGGCATACACTTTTTAAACCCAATACATTGTCCTAGATACATAGAATCCTGTGGAACTGAATTAGTTTGTAACAGAAAGTCAAAACTATAGTTGTTTAAGAGGGGGGACAGCAGTAAAATTGGTCTTTGTTATAGGGTAGAATAAAATAATTGGATCCCTGCCCAGCTTTTAACAAATTAATAGACAATGCTGGCTTCTTCCTCTGGATATAATTCTGTGGATGTAACGGAGGTGATGGTATGTTGATTATGAAAAACTAAAATAAAAAGAATTCTTAGGAAGACATAAGCCAGTTGGTTTTCATGCATGAAGAGAAAGAACAGCCTAGGTATGAAAGATCTGTGCATAGGACAACAGAAATTAGGGCAAGAACTTTTCAGTATAATTCCTGCTTTTCTTTGCATTGCCCTGCATGGATTATTTCCTATAGTAAGGAGAAAAAAACCAACCAAACAACAACAACAAAAACAAAACAGTAGCACCAGCCCAGCACTAGTTACAGAGAATGGGAAATAGCAGAATGGCCTTCTTGTTGAACTAGGGTGGAGGGTGGATAACAGGTTCTGACATTATAGCTGGTTCCTGAGAATTCCCACCTGCCCACCATCCCTGCCAGGACTAGAAAGGAGGAAAAGAGTCCCTAAAGGTGGAGCTGCTTCTCGTGAGAAGGTGTACACAGAAAGTGTTCAACCCAGAGTTCAAAGTTAAAAATCTCGGGGCGCCTGGGAGGCTTAGTTGGTTAACCATCTGACTTTGTCTCAGGTCAGGACCTCAAGGTTCTGGGGTTGGGCCCCATGTCAGGATCCCCACTCAGTGGGAGTCCGCTTCTCCCTCTCTCACCCTGCTCATGCTCTCTTTTTCTCTCTCTCTCTCAAATAAATAAATAAATAAATAAATCTTTCTTTTCTAAAGATACTTAGTACGTTTAATGGAAGGTATGAGAAGAAAATTAAAAGAAAGTATAGAACATATATAATAGAAAAAATCAAATATAAAGATATTAAAGAGTACTAGCAACAATTAATATAAATATAAATGTGTCAAACTCACTATTAAAACTGAGAGACCTTTAGAATGAATTAGAAAAACATCATCCAACAATATACAAAATAAAAAGAAAACACTTCAAAAAGATAGTGATAGTTGAGAATAAAGATGAGGCTTACAATTACAAATAATGTTGGATTAGATTATTAAAATTAAGACTCTAATTGTAGACAACTATTATACAGACAAAATATTAAAAACATTTTTATATTCAGGGAAGAGTTGATAAGACCAAGGCAAAATTGAAGAGAAAATGAGAGTCAAGAGAACTTAATATATACAAAATCTATTTTATCTAGGCAAACTTGAACTCTGCCTATACTTTGGGAAATGTATTTTTGTCTGTTGAGATCCTTTTTCACACATGCAGGATTCTAGAAGTTTCTGGGAATTTAGTTTCTTTTTGTGTAACTCTTGACCAAGGGCTGACAGATGCTCGAGTATGACAGCTTAGCTTTCTTGGCTTGGACAACAGTGAAATATAACTTACTCCAGAGTTCCCTTGCAGTATCAGGCTTAATCTATTATGTTCTGTAGGTCTTTTCCTGAGATTACACTTTTGCTTGGCCTTCTTGCCTTTTCTCTCCTGCTTTCCCCATTCTTTTTCTGGTCTCTCAAGAGAATATTGCCTTATTAATTTGCTTGTTCATAAATTCTTACTTTAGGGGCTGCTTCTGGGAAAACTGACCCAAGATACCATCCCATTAATAATATCCCTTCCTTATTCTTTCTAATTAAAAAAAGTGGTGGTACTCTAATATCTACTGAAAATTCATGCTATTCTCTATGTCTTTCATATTTTCCAACCCTCTGTTTCCATGTTGTGTTATAGATTATTTCTTCAGTTATGTCATCCAATTATTAAAATTCCCATTAACTTCCAATTATTGTTTCCCATTAAATTCCAATGAGATTTACTATTTACTAAATTTACTATTTAGCTTATCCTTTGAAATTTTTGTTTCACATTTCTTATTTCCAGAAGTTCTATTTGCCTTTTTGCAATCTGCTTTGCATTTTTGTAGTTTTACTATTTTATTTATCCAAACATGTTAAACATATGATTTTATGTTCTGGGTACAAAGTCTTCCCATCATCTGTTGTTTTTATTAAACTAGTGATTATTTGTGGGTATTGTTTCATAAACTTTTTATGGTAAATCCAAATTCATGTTGGAAGTTTATCTATATGAATCTTTTGAAGTCTGGATGGGAGGTATACTCACCCAAACAAAATTTTCCCAGGCTCATCTCCAGTACTTACAGGCACTACTAAAGTTGTGGAAGTACCTTAAATAGATCATTAGATATAAGTTTGTTGAGTCACCAAGTGGATTGAGCTACAAATCAGCTTAAGGAGTCTGTTTATTTTATGAATTGTCCTGGGAAAATTTTTTTGAACCTAGCAAAGTTATGTTACAGAATATTTTGCTGTCTCATTCTATGATATGGGATTTTTTTTTCTGGTACAGTCCACACTTAAGGTATATTAGAAGTGTCCTGTTGGATTTCTTGACTTTGGTAAGTCCTATACTTTATTTTATGTGCCTTCTGTCCTGTGAAGCAGAAAAAGAAATGGCAACCAAGATTCAATAAGAGTAAGTATCTACCCCAAGGTAAAAATGGTTCTAGTGCTTTTTGAAAAATTTCTAGACAACACTTTTAATTTGGTTTTTGATTTTGAAAAGTTTTTTTTCTTTCTTGAATGAACAAGGATATAGTTATAATTTTTAAATATATATTTTAGCATTTGAGTTGTGTTCATTTCCAGTCTATCTGAGCTACTACTTTTCTTAGAAACATGTCAGTTTCTTTATTATTTTTTTTTGTTAGTACAATGACTACCACCTATGTGTTTCTCCAAATTTCATGTTGACATGCTCTACATACTTACTAACTCATTGTCAAGTTAGGGGGCTGGTCCATGTAATTCAAACATGATGCTTACTAATACTTCTATTAGTTAGGAAACAGTATAATTTAGTTAGTCCATTTACATTTATATAATATATAAAATATAATATATTATCTATAATATGATTAATAAATGTAACATGTTACATTTATTAATCATATTATAGATAATATATTATATTAATGTTTTTATATATTATATTAAATGTAATATATTACATTTATTATATTATATTATACATTAAAATTTATATTAATTAATACATTTATCATCAACAATGTAGCAGTGTCTGTGTTAAACTTCTAAAGATGCTCTGATGAATGAGATTTAGTGTTTACCTTCAAAGAGTGAAAACTTTAGCAAAGAAAACAGTAAAATAAACAAAATATAGTGACAAATGTAGTGATTAAATCTGCTTTGAGAAGAGGAAACTTGACTAAAGAGACCTACAGTGAGGATATTACATTTGACCTGACCTAAGAGGATAAGTTAAGAGTTTCCTAAGTTTATGAGATTGAGTCATGGGGAGATGAAAGAATGGAAGTTTTACTTGAAAATACATATGCTTTACTTGAAAATACATTTACTTGAAAATACATATGTATGAAAATACATAGTGTGAGGTTTATAGTAAGTAAGCTCTTCATGGCTAAATCAGCAGGGTATATATTCGGTGGTATATCTGAGAAGCAAGGCATATCCAGACATACAAGGAAATTGTTTCTGTGAATAAAAGCAAAAAAATCCCAGAAACAGATCAATGAAGGCATTATAACAGAGAATGCCAGAGAATGCCAGTGAATTACAACAACATTAGAACCGATTGCCTACTCAGCTGTAGTGAAAATAAAGATGGAGCCAAGTTGTTATGAATTCAGGAATATATTCAGGGGTAAGTCAGAAGAAATCACACTAAGTTTTCATACAAGACTTCATAAAAGCAGGGAAAATCTTTTTTTTTTCCTTTTCATAAAGAGAAGGACTAATAATATGACCTAAGTAAAAGAGTTACAAAAAACTTACTACCTTTTCTCATTTGATGAGGTCCTCTTGTCCTGGAGAGAAGAAGTATGCTTCACTCTTGGATTATATCTTTTTGAATGAATGAATTTTTGAGGGAAACATTGCTTCAAATGAAGTCAAATGAGATTATATGGGATACTAGTTGTAGCCAGTATATAAACAAGAATATTTTTTATTGATTTACTTCAAGGATTAGTTGAGATTTTAGACTCAGAGTCACAAATAGGATCAAAGCCCCCTAAGGTGATGAAAGTAATAGACAATGATCCCTATGGACAAGTTCAAGAACTCCTCATCAATGTCACAGAGACAATGAAAAGAATTAACAGTAGCTATGTAGATGGAAGTATTTTCTCTTTTTTTTAGTGGTTTCTAATATTATTGCTATGATTTTTTTTGCTATTTTTATTGCTATGAATATTTTTATTATTAATACCTATGACTTTGAATATTAAAAACATTTTAGTCCTCAAACTGTATTTAAGAAGTAATTTGATTCACTTTTCCACAGTCAAAGGCATGTGTGATAGGACTTCAGAGCAGGACTATACCACAGTGTTGATGTAAACTTAGAAGCTAAAATCTAATTTTTTATAAATTAACTTACTTTTTTCATTCATCCTCCTATTCATTCCCTAATTGATTAATTATTGAGTAGTTTTCATGTATCAGAAACTATAGTGAGGTTGTGAATCTTTATTGTGGTTTAGTACAAAGTTCCTAATAGCTTTCTGACATTGAAAATAATTTTAAAACTCTGTGCTATATACTCTGTAGATTGCAATTTTTGGAGAGCCTAATTTTTTATATAGGAAATTGAGACCTCGAGAAATTAAGTGATTTATCCCAGATAGATAGATAATTCATCGCCATATTAGCACCAGGTACCAAATGAATTCTAAATATATTAATAATACTTTAAAAAATTTAAAATGACTTATTTTTAGGTCTTCTCTCTTAGGATTCATCATTACACTTAGCTAAAGAACTGCTGCAGAATAATTTGTACCATAACTTCAATTGTAACAATCAGTAACAATTTTTCTCCTTGAATCCTAATCAGAGAAACATGCTTCAGGGTCTCAATCAATTGTAGTTGCTTTTAATGGCCTTTGACTGATTAGTACAGTTGAAAAGTATGGTCAGGTGAGTTTTTCATCAGACAAGCTCTCATAGCCCAAGAGAGTTTGAAAAAACTCTGGAGCAGCTAATATGTGGTAGCAGATCAAGACAATTGCTACATATGCAGTGCTGAACAGAAAAAAAAAAAGAGAGAGACAAAACATGGTGTTTTTGTGACTTATTCAAGAACCAACCTGCATCACACCTACTTAAATTTTAAAATCAAGTAAAATCAGATAAAATCAGAATGATTCCACCTCCCCATAGGTAGGTAACTTCTTAAACATTCAACCCTATACTTTTAAAAGAAGCTGTGTCTTCATTATTTATTCATTCCAGGATAAACTTATAAATATGAGACATCATTATTTGAGTTTGTTATAGCATTAGCTTTAAAATTTTATAAACTACTGGACATGTAACAAATTGGATAAGTTAAAGAGGTTTATTGTAAGAAAAGCATATCAGTAGGAAATACCCTTGGTAAAACATAAAAAGTAAAGACTATGTAAAATTCACTAAGCACATTTGATAAAAAGCATTATTTTCCAAGCTCTCAAAATGTTTAAGTTGTCTTAATGATTGAAATATTTTCTAAAAAATCTTTTTTTTTTAAAATTTTATTTATTTATTTGACATACAGAGATTACAAGTAGGCGAGAGGGGCAGGCAGGGAGAGAGAGGAGGAAGCAGGCTCTCCGCGGAGCAGAGAGCCTGATGTGGGGCTTGATCCCAGGACTCTGGGATCATGACCTGAGCCGAAAGCAGAGGCTTTAACCCACTGAGCCACCCAGGCGCCCCATTTTCTAAAAAATCTTAAACCAGGAAATTTATTTCAGTTTGCCTTTGCAAAAGGTGGTCATCTCACTTTGATTTTCACAAGTCCTCACAAGTGTAGGAATGCTCTCCATAGGACTCAAAAATAAATTTATAATGAACCATGGTTTTCTGATTGAGTATGTATGAATACTAGATTTTTTCCCCTTTCTTTTTAAGAAACAATTTTAAGTTAAACTTGTTGTCAAGTTTGTCATTAAACTTGTTGGACCTCTAATGACAAGTTGTCATTAAACGTGTTGGACCTCTAAGGTCCAACCTTTTCAGTGGGAAAAGCCTGGAAGAAACTGTTACTTTTGATTTAGTTTTGACCACCAAGGAAACTTGTTCAGTGATGTGACAGTGAAAGAAATTTTAGGAAAAAAAAAATATAAGAACTGGAAAAATGCTAAAACTAACAAAAATATCTTTTAATTCAGTTAATTATTAATCATATTGACTAAAGCACTCCTTCAATACCAAGCAGTATGAAAATCTCTGCCAAAAATATAAGGTCTTTGCCTTCTAGCTTATAGTTACATGGGGAATGAAGACATGATAACAGGCAATTACAATATTATGTGTTACATGCTATGAAAGCTGTCATAAGGTGTCCTGGGACATAGGAAAGTGCCTAGTTTAGGTGTGGAGGATCAGTGAAGGCTTCTCAGGGAGATTCTAAGACCTGATAAATGAATAAAAGTTAAATAACAAAGAGGTTGAGAACAAGAGGAATGTTCCCAATGGAGAAGACTTATGTAAAGGCTAGGAATCATAATTACAAATGTAGAATAGATCTCCCTACTGCTTAGAAAAGATGGTGAGATGCTAGCAAATACAGACAGGAGACAGAATCATTTCACTCCTATTTTATCTGTCCTTGCCACTATGCAAAAGTTATTATCAAAATAGAACAGATAGAAAAACACAGTTGAGAGTGAACTGAAGTCCCAGAAAAAATAAAAAGAAGAGATTATAAAAAGCCACCCAGACATTTAAATGAATTCTAGTTTGCAGCCATAGACAAATTACATTCCAGGGTGTTGAAAGCACTTAAAGATGCAATCACAGAATGATTGGCAGTAATCTACAGAAATCGTAGGGAAAGAGAGTGGTGCCAAGAGATGTGATCTGAGCAAATATCACCCCAGTTCTCACAAAGGATGAAAAGGTAGACTCTAGCAACTATTAGATCAGCAATGTTGATCATTAATAGCATTCTGGAATGGATTACTCTAACAAGGAATTGAGAGTGCTTAGAAAATAATGAAACTACTTCTAGGATCCATTCTGAGAGCATAAAAACATTCCTGCCAAATTAACCTAATTTTGTTTCCTGTAGGTTGTGGAGCCTGGGAGATTTCTGGAGGTTGGGAGGTGGCAGTATTTGTATCTAAGTGAGGATCCGATGAGGTCATTCAGGTGTCCCTGTGGAGTAGTATAGAAATGTGCCTGGGTGATAGTAAGGGTAGATGGATGTGTATAGTTCATTGAACAACTGCATGTAATTAGTAATCTGGTGTGAGCTTGCAGGGTGTTTTCTCATGGTGTGTACCTCATGGCTGTGTCCTTGGCCTTGTCTTGGTCACATTTTAAAATCTAATCAAGGTGAAGAGACATCAATCTTGAAGAAGTAAGCTAATATATTGACTGAAAGAAACAAAATTTAAAATGTTTTAGAAAATAGAACAAGGTATAAATACCAGGGCTTTGAGATTTAGCAATAGAAATGCATAGGAAGTTTTGGTTTTTAAAATCAATTATATTAGAGTTTTTAAAAGTTCATTTCAAAGCAATACAGAGCAAAATTTAAAAATTGGGGACCTTGATGGCTCAGTTGGTTAAGGGTCTGCCTTCAGTTCAGGTCATGGTTTCAGGGTTCTGGGATCTCCGAGACTAGTTGGTCAGGGCTCCCCAATTAGCGAGGAGTCTACTTCTTCTTCCTCCCCTGCTTGTGCTCTCTCTCTCTTAAATAAATAAATAAGATCTTTAAAAAAAAAAAAGATAAAACAATCCTTTTGTTAACCACAAGCTCCAAAAGTCACACTTGCTTTAAAAAATAAAAAAGTGAATTGAAGCTAAGATTGCATTAATAGAGGAGCACTTTCCAGAATGAGAGAAGGGGCAGTAAGACTGATCCCTAATATTTCACTGAACTTAGAGTCTGGTCAGACCCATCCTGAATATCACACACAGTTTTAGACATAGTAGACAAGAAGATATGGCTATTTCTTCAGTGTCTATTCCTCCTACCCTGTTGATAACAGCAATAAGATTGGACTGGACTGGACTTTACCTCAACTTCAAGGGCAGGCTCTGCCTAGTGAGGACTGCTCAGGAAAATTTCATCTTTCTCTTTACTATAATTGGTTTAATTAATCTAGGCCTAAGCTTATCAGTGTGTGGCATTTAGGGATTGGTTCAGGGGTGGCGGATTGATGTAAATCTCAGTGTTTTCTTTTTCCCAGCAGTTAATGGGAAGCAACTTGCCTCTCCTGCTGAATGAGGCTTCGTGCAGTACTAATTGCTGCTGGCAGGCATCCAACAACTATGAGGGAAGTCAGTCTGGGGAGAAAGTTAACGCAGAGTTAAAGGCAGAGAACAGCATACCAAAGGAGAATGGTCAAACTATGCTGAAACTGCCCAGAGGCTGGAGGCCTTAGTTAATCTTTAAGCCAAATTGAGGCGGTTCTTGTTTTTTTGTCTTGTTTTGTTTTGTTTTAATCACCTTTAACTGAAAGCATCCTAACACATCCAAGGCAAAATTCTAAGATTATTATCAAAACAGAGAGAGGTGATACCATAAGAAGAAAGTTTGGAAGGACTCAGGGAGAGGGAAACTTTCCCGTCACATGTCTTTTTTGGAAATATCTGCCCCATGGAAGAGACAGTGGGTGGCTATTATTCTTTAAGAAACCAAGACTAGGCTAGAATCCAGAGATGTGCGAAGGCAGATTTTGACTCAATATAAGACTGAGAATTACTCTTTCAAAGAACATTTCTAATTTTTAGAGGCCTTCCATTGTAGAAAGAGCTGTTTGCCAATTACTGGAAGTGTTAAAGCAAAGAATAATGAACCATCTGTATGTTCTATTCAGCCCCAGGATTTGATGGTATTTTGCCATCCCTTATTATTTAAGTGGAGATAAGGTAGTTACTGGATTAAAGGAGCTTGATTCTTGCCTTGACTTCCCTCAGTGACCTGATTTATGTTTCCTCTGGGTCTGTATCTTCATCTAGAGAGTGAATGGGTTAGGATAAGTCGTTTCTAAAACTGGTTCTAGCTCTAAAAATTTTTGTTATCCAAAAAATTTACTAGAAGTACAGCAGCAAGGACCGTGGCCTGCTACCTCTCAAGATAATAGTAAAACCTAAAATGGCTAATTAAAATATTAGCTTCCTATTAATTACATCACTTCTTGAAGTTAGAATGAAGGATTGCCCTAGGAAATACCATCTAGAGCTAAATCTTGAAGATATTATGAACATATTGCAGACATGGAATCTTCCCTTCAGCTAATTATCAACAATTCGATCAATGAACAAGAAATTATTGAGCACTTATATCCCCAGGCTTGTAGTAGGCACTATGATAGGAAAAAAACCTTACCTGGCTAGCTTTGTCTAAGATGCAAAGTAAGTCATAAGTTTTCAGGGAAGTACATTCTTCATTATCCAGAGGCCACATAATACCTTCCTTAGCTTTTACTCTTGGTACAGAGCCCAGGGTATTGCTCAGATTCACAATATGGAAAGAAAAAGAGAAGTATCATCTTAAGGGCTTATTATATTCTTTTTAAAGTTCCAGAAATAGGGGCGCCTGGGTGGCTCAGTGGGTTAAGCTTCTGCCTTTGGCTCAGGTCATGGTCTCAGGGTCCTGGGATTGCGCCCCGCACCAGGCTCTCTGCTCAGCGGGGAGCCTGCTTCCCCCCTCTCTGCCTGTCTCTGCCTACTTGTGATCTCTCTCTGTCAAATAAATAAATGAAATCTTTAAAAAAAAAAGTGAAAAAATTATTTTAAAAAAATATAAAAAATAAAGTTTCAGAAATATCCTTTAAATAAAATTTATAAATCTATACTACATACCATACATATAATTCTTTTTAATAACTTATTTAGGTAAATATTTCTTTTTAGAAAATATAAACCAGCAAAGAGAGAGGTCATAAACACACTAGGTATCTATCTAATAAATTCCAACTATGTATTCATGACTGTACAGGTGCTGTAGAATTTATACAAAATGCTGTTCCTGACTTCTAGGAGTTAATAATTGGAAAGAATCGGTTTTTGCATAAATTCAGCAGGCAGGTGCTATTCTATGTGGTACATGCCATGGGTATCACAGAAGCATTGAGGAGGGGCACCTGGGTGGCTCAGTTGTTAAGCGTTTGCTTTCAGCTCAGGTCATGATCCTGGGGTTCTGGGATCGAGCCCCACATCGGGCTTCCTGCTCAGCAGAAAGGTTGCTTCTCCCTCTCCCACTCCCCTTGTTTGTGTTCCTTCTCTTGCTGTGTCTCTCTGTGTCAAATAAATAAATAAAATCTTTAAAAAAAAAGCAGCATAGAGGAGAGGGGACAAAGAGATACAGTGTTAGAAGGTAATGTGGAGATAATGAGTCTTAGCTGGGCCTTGAAGCACAGGCTAAAATTTCAGAGGCAGAAGAGGCGAGGAAAGCTGCCTCAGTGGGGGAAGAATTGTAAGGGCTCAGAAACAATTAATTTCCATAGTTTCATTGTGAGGATACTGACTTGATTGGACTAAGGAGTGGGGGCCTCCCAAGAAATAAGGATGTGATTAGATTCTGACATGTCTTAAAAGTCGAACAACATAGTTAAGACTAACAAAGTTTGAAGTAGGGAGAGCTAAAACATTTTTAAGCAAAAGCAATGTTTAGGAACGTATGTATTGTCAGTGAACTATAGCATGAATTGGAGGATAAAGAGGCTTACTAAGAAGCTGTTGTAATAATCCCTGTGTGAATGATGACATCAAGACATGGATAGTTAAACAATTAAAAACAAGATTAAGACTTGTGTAGAAGGTTTTTTGAAGAAAGAGGGAAGAGAAGTTTGATAATTGATTATACACAGGTAATTCATGCCAGATCTCTCAATTTGGAATACACTCATTTCCTACGTAGTATAAATATATACTAAATTATATACTCGGGCCAGCATCTGAGCTTTTATGTATGCGTCCTTTCTCCCCAAGTAGATGTAAGCTTCCTAAGGACAGCATGCCCTGCATCACCAGGGCTGCAGTTTATTGAGGAGATGAGAGGTTAAAAGGAAAAATAATAAACATTAATACCAAGTTTTACAACCTAAGTAACCAAGAGTTCTGATCTGTCTCTCTCATACTTTCACAAGGATGGAATAATTGAATTTTTGAAGCAAGTGTTATATTGGAATACTAAACTATAAAGCTGATGTTAATATTAATCTAAACAGCCATGAACTATCATTCTAGAACAACTCAACTGAATCCTCTTTTTGGAAGAATGGGATGGAAAATTAAGAAAATATATGTGTGATTGATCATACCATGCTATGCAGAAGGTATATGCATAAAAGTTTGCTTAAGTTCCCTTTACTTTTTAAATGTTGTTTTTATCTTTTCATCTTGGGTGACATGTGCAAATGGCTCAAGTTTCCTCTTCTGGTTTATACTGTCACCAGAAACACTGGACACCAGGGTGTACTTTGATCTCTCTATAATATATGTTGTATGTTATGGATATGGTTTTGGACTATGTACATGATTAATAATTTAAAAGCTCAATATGCTGAGAAATGCAGAATTCATTATGGGAATCCAATAAGAAAGTGAAGATATTACATCTACTACTTATTTAGCAAACAGTCATATTGATAGGTACACAATTACTTTGGGGAGGAAAAAAACTACTGGGATAGTTCCCAAGAGGAAAACAGTAGATAAGCTGAAAATTAAACAAACAAACAAACATTAGATGCAGGTTTACTTGGTTTTATTTTGTTTAAATTTTCAGTATATATTATTGGTTTGTAAATGTGTACAATGGTATTAAGAATTATATTGTAAATTAAAAAAAAAAAAGTGTGGTTAAAAGTGGCCTTACATTGCCATCCCTTTAGAAAGGTTGGGAGACAGAGTATATGAGGGTGGACGCAGGGAGTGGGAGAGGTTTGCAGGTGAGAGGATAAGGATGGTCTCTTTTTGTGGATTCTTATTGTTCAGGAACAAGAGACAAGATTACCACCTATGCAGGATTAAATAGGTGATACTGCAAGTTTGTGGAGGGAGGACAGTAGGTAAAATTTTACCCTGAACTGGGAAAGAGAACTGAGTAAAATATAGAATTTCTAGGAGGTGCTGAGGTTTACCTTTAAAATTTAAAGTAAATCTGACTGCATTTTTCTTCAAGTTCAGCTGCACAGACCAGCGAGCAGGGGTGAAGCACTGGATTCAGTATGGATTAGAGCTGTATCAGGCAAGAAAGCCTGAGGCATAGAGGGGAAAAGAAATAGAAGGTGCATGCAAGAGACTGATTATAAGAATAACACATGGGATCCAAGTGAGCAAGGAGAAAATAAGCCAGAAAACTTGTGGGAGTAGATGTCCCAGAGGTTTGAAGTGGAGAGCTGAAAGGTAGTGACCACATTGGGGGAGATTTGGAAGGAGCCATTATTGGTAATCGCAAGACCTAGTGGGCACTCAAAAGTGTCAATAGTGGAGGGGATGACATCAAGGAACTGTGAGGCCTCAGTGTTGAAGGGATCTTCCCCACATCTATTGAGGTCACCAAGATTGATGACAGGACTAATAATGGAGGGGAAAAAAAATCAGTGATTTTAGGACTAAAATCTTCTCTGAAGAAGAGGCAGTGGCTGGGAAGACTGAGGACAATGGCACCAAATGGTGGGAAGCAGTATGACATAATTAAGAGGATGGATTTTAAGAGCCAGATTGTCAGGGTTCTAGGCTGATTGTCAGGCTCTAACATCTTCTAGCTGACTGGACAGCTAACTGAATATCCTAGTATCTCCAAATGGATCTGTAAAATATATGTTATTGTGAAGGTTACCTCTCACATCCATGTGTTACTGTGTTATTGTGAAGGTTACATCACATTCATGCCTGGCACTAATCATTATATAAATGTTATTAGCTTGTAGTAGAAACTGACAGGAGTAGTTTTCAATGTGTGTGTGAGTGTGTGTGTGTAAGCATTCTTTTATCAGAGGGCATACATGAATCAGCAATGAAGAGCAAGTGAAGAGTCTAGTAAAGCATAAGGTGTTGGAGAGAAAAGAGCCATCACTTGAGAAGGCTTCAGGGAAAGTAGTGACCTTGGGGAGGATCACCCTTCAGTGAGAGGACAAAGGTATCAAGTATGCTGAGCAGAGGCTGAAGATACAGGGATTAGATGGTAACAGATGATAAGCCCCAGAAGGCACAAGACAAGGATCTAGAGTGATGGAGGACAGTAGGGCATGTACAGAACCATGTAGGACAAGTGTCCTCATGTGATGGATAACTTGGGAGGAGTGCTGATTCTGTTGAGGCAGGTAAACTAATAACATGGGGTACAGGGACTGTAGTCCTAATTATATTCCCTCTAATGACTGGTCTCACAGAGTTTTCTAGAAGCTAAATTATGAAAATCCTATAGAAAACTAGCAGATCTTTTCTGTGGCCAGTGAAGAAGCTATAGGAGCCATTGGATAGCAGAAGCCCAGAACACTTCCAAGTAAGTGATGAGAAGTTAAGGGATTAGGGCTGAAATTAGGGCTGAAATCCTGACAGCTAATTCAGGTCCCCAAGATTAGATCAAAACATTGTTATACATTTTCAAAGCATTTATATCTCTTCTTCAAGCAGGTATCATGATAATCATTATATCACTGTGTGTTTATTTAATGACAATTTCCTCTCACAGAATGGGCAGGAAGTATGTCTCTTCTATTCACTGATGGAGTGTTGGAGCTTTGCATGTGGTAGGCACTGTTTCTATTTATCTATACATACCTTTGTTTACATCTATATCATTTCTATATGTGAGGGGATCGCATTAGAAGTTCATTGGCCAAAATAGATTTATTGGCAAAGATCATATCTATTTCAAAGTTTTACTACGGAGGCCAGCTGCCCATGTCCACTTATCTATCGTGTCAGGGTTGTTTTGGGAAGAGCAGCATGGTGAGTAATGGAGTTACTGTCCACAGCTGTCCTGAGGGCTTTACCAGAAGCATCTTTCTAGACTTTCCTCAAGAGAAAAACAAGAAACTTGACCTAAGGAATGAAACAGTTTTTGAAATGTTTAAGCTTCACTAGCAGCATCTGATAAGGCTAGCAAAAATAAGAGTTCACTTGAGACATCATTTTCATAGCCTCAGTCTATGAACAAAGAAATCTTACTTTTATATTGCCTAGAATTATTCCATGATTATTTCACTTAAGCACATTTTTTTTGTTTGCCAACCAGATCGTAACTCCCTGGTGACAAGAAGGAGCATCATTTAGGCTGGTGGCAGTTGAGTTTCTTTTAGCCAAAGCCAGTTGTTTCTTATTATACTATGTGAGCTATGTTTAGGAAAGTCAGAGTGGTGTCATGTAATCCTACATGAAAAAGGCCACCTTGTGGTCAGGGCGCTGTGGTTAATGGGTGAGAAAACAAGGTTGCGGAACACAGCCACCTTTTTAATGGGGCCTTCTGGAATTAATGAGGCCATGTTCTCAGGGCATTCGGGATGAGAGCAGACACCAGATCATTAGCTGTTCCGTACCCCATACTACATAATACTGTCTATGGTGACTCTGGTGTACACTTTAATAATTATTTTTCTCAGTGACTGGAACTAGTATATATTTCACTGTCACACTCTCAAATAGCAGCTGTAGCATTACTTTTTTGTACATGTAGTAGCACACTCGGTTGAAGCTGACAACTTTCTAAAGCTGTGAAAGCTATTAGGAGGTTTTGCCAAAATGAAGCTTCTTGTGGTCTATTACCCATGCTTCATTCACAAACTCTAGTTGAATTAGCACCCAATTTAACAGAAGTATCTGCATTTAAATCAAAAGTCAAAGACAATGCCCGGGTGGGGACTTTATGGAAGAACAGTTGTGCTTTGTGAATGCCTGGGGTCCAGTGAAATTGAACCAGTGAGCCAGACTAGACCAGGTTAGACCAGACAGCAGGAAAAATTCAGAGTCAATGGTAGGAAGCTGGGTAAAAAGATGGGGTGGAGGGAGGAGGGAGGAGGAGAGCATGGACAACAAAAGAGTAAGGGTCATCATCAGGATCAGCTAGACCTGAAATAATTTGCATATTTGACTTCATGTCCTGTTCTTCTTTTCATCCTAGCCTTATCTGTTTATTTGGTCAAAATCTGTATCCCAAAGTAGCCATTTTAGATGGAATTAAAAGTGCAATTCTAAGAACTCTTTACATGGAGACTTGATTTAAATCCACTAAACTCACTTACTCCTACCGATTTCGTACTGTTACTTCTCCAGCTGACAAGCCAAACTGCGAAGGTTTAAAAAGACTGACTTGTTCTTGGACTTTCCTCCCACATCTATCTTTTACCTGCACAAACAGTGCAGAAACATAATTCCATATGTTCATAGGGAATTTTTGAATCTGGTATTCAAATTGTAACATACAAAAACATGCTATTTTGAATATATTGTTTTGCTCTAGTCTCTGTGATGACATTCTTAAGTCTTATTTCTCATGGATTCTATTATAGCCTCCTGTCTCCCTGCTGCCATCCTTGCCTCTCTCCACATAGCAGCCAAAGTGGTCTTTCAAAAATTTAAATCACATCTTGAAAATCTTCTACCAAAAATGCTTTAATGAATTCTTATTTCTCCTGGAATAAAATCCAGATCCTTACCATGGTCTACAAGGCATTGAATACTTTGCGTCCAACCTCACCTTTTAATGTTAACCTGAGAAGCCATTTCCCACCACAGAATCTTTGTACCAACTTGTCCCTGCCTGGAATACTTATCTTCCACTGATTATTTTATTTATCAAACTTACCAGTATTTCTAATTACTTTGATTATACACACGATTATTTTTTAAATACTTTTTAAATGTTCATCCTTCCCACGAGAACATAAACTGAATGAGGTCAGAAACTCTGTCCTATCCCTTTATTGATATATTCCTAGCACCTAGTATCATATTTGGTACCTAATAGATTCTGTAAAAATATTTATAGGATGAGTGTATACTAGTTTAGAATTCTCAAAGCATTTTCATTGATGTGAAAGAACCACTTCCTTCTTTGACTCCCTTATTAAATATTTTTCTTTATAATTGCTTATGAAACACATATTTGCCTTTCCAACTCCACATTTATAATTAAATAAGGGCCTGGTGTTGCCCTCTTCATAGCTGGGAAAAATTCTTTTAATGATATCAATTATTCTCTCACATGTATCCAGTAGGCTTCTCCATAATAATACCCTTTGACCTGAAAACTGGGCCCAGCTCTGAGCCTCTCACTCAGAGGCTATCACCCTGGCTCTCTGCTGATCTTATGTGGAGTTCAAAGTCCACAAGGCCAAAGGAATGTGCTCACTCAGAGCCAGAGCACTGCTTTCTTTCTTTTTTTTTTTTTAAAGATTTTATTTATTTATTTGACAGAGAGAGATCACAAGTAGACAGAGAGGCAGGCAGAGAGAGAGAGGAGGAAGCAGGCTCCCTGCTGAGCAGAGAGCCCGATGGGATGCGGGACTCAATCCTAGGACCCTGAGATCATGACCCGAGCCGAAGGCAGCGGCTTAACCCACTGAGCCACCCAAGCGCCCTGAGCACTGCTTTCTTGAAAGATTTTACTACAAAGGCCCTTGGAATTTCATGCTTGACTTTCTTGGGCCAACCTCCAGTTCCCATAAGACCTCCTTCTTCAAAACCCAATCCAGCATGCACCATACCCCTTGGCCTGAGGAGTGGCTATTCTCACAGGTGTGGACAAGCTTGAACAAAGCAGGCTGGGGTATCCACATGCCTGTGTACAGGGTCAGAAAGACCAAGTGCTAGGATTGGGAAAAAGAACAGATCTGGCTATCAGTAATTCCAGAATTGGTGAGATAGACTTGGCCCCTTGAGTAAGGTGATCCTTGCTACAAACATTTACTCTGACTTTTACTATTTGTTCTATAAACTTGTTGGAGCTGGGATAAGAAAGAAGACTAGTCATAGAAAACTAAGATAGAAGAAAAATGAATAAAATATGCTGTTAAGAAGCTCTCAAGAGTTAAAAAATCCTTAAAGTGAAAATTACATTACCAGGAAGGTGATTTATTCATTGTTTTTTGGCCAGAGTATCCTCATTTTCAGGTGAGTTTTTAGAATTAGTTTTTAGAATACACCACATCTTGTATTTTACCTTTCCTCATGAGCCAGTTCTTGAGAAATGAAGGAAAAGTTACTTCTTGTTTATTTGTAAGTATTCTCAAAGAATTTAATATAGACTAGAAAGTGATTTTTTTAATGCTTTGTGCCATCTTTCCCAAAGTTCTCAGTTTTACTGCTGACCGCTATAGCTATAAAATGGGAAAGTTCATGATTTCAAAGCAAACTATAGGCTTGTTCTGCTCATTTAGAACCTACCTTAGTATTTCATGTTTAGGGTGGGAGGATGACTATGGATGAGTTTTCATGAAATATCTCTTGCTCCCTGCCTGAAGAGACATGAAAGTAGCCTTTCACTCTGGACTAAAGAGCAGCTATCTAGATTTATATCTACTCCTTCATTTTTATTCTGGTTTGTGTCCAAGTGTATGGTATTTAAGCAGTATGGAATATGTCCTCCCCCGAAACAAAATTTATAGAAAAATAGAGCTAAACTATTAACACATTTGCATTTTTCAGAGGGCCTTCAAGTGATGAATTCCATGATATTTATAGATAAGATCTATCATTGTACATAACTTTAAATTGTTTGGATAGAGATAGCAGTGTTCACTTATTTCCTAGGAACAATTGGATTTGACACTACGTAGTTGTCAGTTAGATTTCCTTAGAAGTCTTGTAAGCATAGAGAAATAAGGTAATTTTTAAAAGCTTAATGAAATAAGTAAGAGCAGGATCAGGTAGGTGAAAGTGTGTAAGAAAAATGAAGGGCTAAACAAAAATACAATTGGATCTATTAATGAGGACAATAAAAGTAAATAATGTAAATTGTTTTTACTAGGCTGGATGGATTTGTATTAAAAGACTCCCTTTTCGTATCAAAACAAAGTCAAGCAAGCAAGCATCTTCCTTTCTTTGTCTATAAGTTCACAGAAATGCCATTGTCTCTAGATGACCTCAGTATATTGTGTGATCAAGTAGGAAAGGTATTTTGATAGTCAAAAAGTAGGTTGGGGCAAGAATAATATGGGTCACAAATTTTGCTAATGAAATTTTAAAAAATAAAAATCCTTAAAACATATTCCAGGCACATTCATCTCAAAGTTGCTAAAGTAAACTATACAAAATGGCATATTTGATTTATAACTTACCTATTCTAATTTGAACAGCTTTGTAAATTACAAACTATTGATTTCTATTATTTTTTGGTGACATGTGGTATTTAACAGCTTTGTCTTCAATTAGTAAATACAGAGTCCATATGGGTGTAGCGAGTTCTGCTTATAATGGGCACAAAACTTAAATGTTAAAAACATTGAACTAGTACAATGATAGGGTTTGGAATGAGAGGAGATGGTAGTGAAAAAGTATTTTTGATAGACTCCAAAATTTTCAGAGCAAGAAGCTATTTTTCAGGTGCTGTCTTACCAATATGAAACCATCCCTCGGCCAAAAATTCAGGTGCTTATGTGAACGCATACACAACACCATCGCACAGATTAGAAAATGCACAGGAAATGTCTTCCCTGGCAAATAAGCAGCTATAGTTGGTTCAATATGCTTTACAGAGCATATTGAAATAAGGTACACCTTAAATTTCAGCATTATGTGGATCAGGCAAGAACTACAGAACTATAGAAATACTCTTGGTGAATTCTAGAGTTTGACTACTTTCTGCCAGGGACTGAAATTCAGTGCCTTTCTTTCTTTCTTTTTTTTTTTTTAGACTTTATTAATTTATTTGACAGACAGAGATCACAAGTAGGCAGAGAGCAGGCAGAGAGAAAGGAAGGGAAGCAGGCTCCCCGCTGAGCAGAGAGCCAGACTCTGGGCTGATTCCAGGACCCTGGGATCATGACCTGAGCCAAAGGCAGAGGCCTTAACCCACTGAGCCACCCAGGGGCCCCTCAATACTTTTCATTATGGCATGGCACACACATACAGATTCAAAACATTCAGACAACACAAGTGTCGAGATACCAGTTCCTTAATGTGAGTGGCATGGAGATTAACAGTAGAATCACTTTCATACTGTTTGTAGTTTTTGAAAATCTAACCAAATACTTTTTGAAAGTATACCATTCTTAATTGTACATAGTTTTTATAGTATGTATTTTGTGTGAAATTATTCATTCTTGTGTAATTTGAAGATTTTTTTTCATGTAAATCCTGGAAAATGTGTCTGAAAAGTAGGTATTTATAACGAGCTCTTTAAATCAGATCCTCAGATATGAAAAACAGGTAAGTATAACGCCTGTTGAATAGTGTTTAAATATAATATGATTTATAATTTTCTGGGTGGGTTTCACATAATCCTTGAATGCATAGGATAAAATAGACTTTAGTCTAAAGTTTTTGTACCTAACATCATTCAAACTTTCCCAGAATTAAATTGCTTTTTACTTTCTTAATGAAAATGCATCAAATACAAAGTCACAGAACAATTACAAAAAAACTTGCCCCTACACCTGCTCCTTGACCTTCTCTTCCAAACTTATCATTTTTCTGAAAGACAGAATTATCATTTTTCAGAAAGACAGAAAGATACATATGATCCCATTCTGTATGAAGAGCTAATTGCTGCATTTCCTAAAGTGCAATATAAATATTCCTTTCCTGGCCTCCTAGGATATCTCAGCTGATGAGGATCATGGTTACTAAGCAAAATGCTAAAGTAAGGCTTAAAAACATTCCACTTCCTATTCACAGTGGAATTTAGTAGATCTTAGATATCATGTTCATACTATCAATTGGCTTTTTTATTGATAATGGGTCAATAAGAGCGTATGCAGTTTTAACTCTACAAATGGACACATAACAATTTGTATGCATTCAAAATGCAAATAGGTGGCCTTGTAGAAACACTTGCATCTCCCTAAATGCAACGTGTTCTCTCCTACCACTTTACTTCCACACAAGCTCCTTAAAATGACCTCACCTCTTCTAACTGGGCTAATTCCTGCTCATCTGTTAAAACTCGGCCTGGCTGCCACATTCCCCAGCCATCCTTCCTTGTCATGCTTCTGCCCAAGTAAGCCAGTTTAGTTTGGGTATTCTACCTGTATCCTTCCCCAATTTCCTTGGCTTTTGTCTGTTATAAGACACTACCATTCAACATTACATTCATCTCCTACCAGAGAACACCAGACAATGTCTTAAGTTTTACTTAGTTTATGATTTACCAGAGAACACCAGATTTATCTTTTAATTCTGAATTATTAGAGCTTAATATGTATGGTACCTGATAGATAATAGGTGCTCAGTACAATCTACAGTTGCCAAAAAATTTTAAGATGGTAGAAGAAATACTATAGCATATGTAACAATTGTCAAAATTCCAAGGGTCAGGCTTTGCATAGAGCCTCTGATATGTTAAGGGATGAAATGTTAGTTACCATTAGTGGAAATGTCTTATTACTGATTACCTGGAACAGGTCATATTTTATGAACCTAGTGAATTTACAAGCTGAGGGGACCTCTGTTAGGTGAAATTGAGGGTTCTCATTTACCAGCAAGATATTGTTGGCCTTAGCATTAAAAGGGTCTTTTAAAGTTTTTATTTAAATTGCAGTTAGTTAACATTTAATGTGATATTAGTTTCAGGTGTACAATTTAGCGATTCAACAATTCCATAGATAACCCGTCGCTCATCACAAGTGTGCTCCTTAACCTGCATCACTTATTCCACACACACACCCCGCCCCCTCCTACCTTCCCCGCCTCCCCGTAACCAACAATTTGTTCTCTAAGGGTCTGTTTCTTGGTTTTCCTCTCTTTCCCCCACCATGTTCATGTTTCATTTCTTAAATTCCACGTATGAGTGAAATTATTTGGTATTTGTCTTTCTCTGAAGGACTTTTTTCATCTAGTATTATACTCTCTAGCTTCATCCACTTGTTGTGAATGGCAAGATTTCATTATTTTCTATGGTTGAATAATATTCCATTGTATATATATTATGTATTATGTATAATATTCCTTTACATATATAATAAACATTTTATGTGAATAATGCTTATTTAATCATCACAGTAATCTAATGAAATAGGCATAGACATTTTATAGTACTACAGATGAGAAAATGAGGCTTAGGAGAGAATAAATAACTTGAGCAAATTCACATGAGATTGAATTCGAACAGTAGTCTATTTCCAAAGCTGGAGATCTTCATGTTGTGTTATCCTGCTTCCATCACAGACAGCCTGGATATGTTTGTAGGTGTTGTTTTTTTTCACTCATTGCCTCTGCCAGGTATTTTCTCACTCTTCCCCTTTATAGCAGTGGATCCTATAACTGATTGTGCTTTCTCAAGCCAAAATCCTGCTTCTTACCTTTCCCAGTGTTCATCAAGCAGCAAGATTAATTGGTCAAGTTTGGGTAGAATCAAAGGAAACTTTGGTCCCCCCACTTTAAGTTCCTATTTGCAATGCTTCAGCTCCTTCTGCTCTGGTATTATACAGAAGGGAACACAAAATTAACGTGAGAAGCAATGGGTTTAGAGGGGAAGGAAACCCTTTCTGCTGCTTGTGTCCCCAATCCTACCCAATCCTTATGCCATTGCTGACATTTCTACTGAAACACTTCCACTATAAATTATATGTTTATGAGAAAAAAAAGGTGAAAGAATGAAAAAAGAATATAGCCTGGTAAATATGAGGTTAGGTACTAGTCAGCTTTTTCTTCCACCTCTAGCAGCCAAATTCTCCTAGTTACCACACTTATTTACCCCTTGTATAAATAAACATTTCTATTGAAATAGATACCATAGTGCACAAATCACAAATACATGCTTTGATGGATTTTCATGAACACATATTTGTAATAACTATCCACAACCACAAACAAAACATTATCAATAATACTTGTGGTTTTAACTTGCATTTTTCTGGTGACTAATGAGATAAAATACCTTTTCATGTGTTTAGTGGTCATTTCAATATCTTATTTTAATGAGATGAATTTTTAAGGCTTGCTTATTTTTTATTATGTTTTTTTCTTATTAATTTATAAGGTGTTCCAAATACTCTGAATACAATCATCAGCTGTTAAGTATGGCAAATATTTTATCCTTATTAGATTGCCTTTGAATAAATACTGTCTTTGATGAACTGTTTTTTATTTTAATATTTTATTTTTATGTTATTTATGATTTTATGTAATCCATAATTTTAATGTAATATAATTTGTCAATAATTTCCCTAATGGTTAGTGTATTTGTGTTTTGCTGAAGAAATCTGTGGCTGCTAGTAAGTTATGAAGGTATTCTCTTATGTTCTCTTCCAGAAGCTGTATTTTCTCTCATATAAACTTATATCTACAATCCACCAGGAAGTGATTTTTGTGTGGTGGTGTGAATTATGTATTAAGAATCATTTTTTTTCTTCTAAATATACAGTAAGCCCAGAATTATTTATTGAAAAACTCATCTTTTCTTTACAGCACTAAATCATATTTGTCTTAAGTCAAGTGTTGTTATAAATAAGAATCTATTTGTGGACTTTCTATTTTGCGCTCTTGGTTTGTCTATCCAAGTACCAATACCATGTATCTGATATTAATGTAACAATGAAGTCTTCAAACTTTATTCTTCTTCACAATTCTTTTGGCTATTTGCATTCCCATTAAAGTTAAATCCTGATTGTCCACTTAACAAAACAGAGTACTTGCTGAAATTTGTAAAGGAGTTCATTAAATAGATAAATCAATTTGTGGAAATTGAAATCTATAAATACTGAGTCTTGCAATCCAAAAATTTGGTATAACCTCTGATTATTATTTTAAGTTGTTTTAGTATCTCTCACAATATTTTATTGGGTTAGGTGTTATGTGATAACTTCACATATTTTGTTACATTTCCTAAGTATTTGATTTTTTGGATGTTATTCTAAATGTTTTTAGTTTTATCTTCTAATTGGTCATACATATAAATGCCTTTAATTTTCTTTTAATTGCCATTCTGTGCAAAGACATCCCTACAGTCTCTTATTGATTTTAATAATTAAACTGTACATACTTTTGGATTTTAATCTATTATTATATAAGTTGAATTAGTTTTATTTCTTCATTTTCTACTCTTAAGCATTTTCTTTTTTTTTATCCTCCCTTCCTTTTTTCTTTTTTTTTTTTTTGCCTTTACTATACAACTAGGGAGTTTCAATATGATGATGAATATAAGATGTTATAGCATACACCTTATCTCATTCTCAGTGTTAAGGCGATAGCTTTAAACATGACAGCATTACTATGAGGTGTGCTGTAGCTAATTTTTATAAATACCCTATATTACATAAATAAATTTTCTTCTGATTATATTTTACTGCAATATTTTAATTGTGGTGCTTAATTACTTCAAATGTTTGTGGTTTGTTTTGCATCTATTGAGTTCATAATATGATATATCTTCTTTATTCTGTTTACATGGTGAATTATTTTAGCTTTAGAATATTAAAGTAACCTTGCCTTCCTGAATAAATGCAACTTTGTTAAAATATAATATTCTTTTAATAGACATTTGAATTTGAATTGCTCAGATTTTTTCCAGATTGTACATTATGTTTATGAAAGATTTTAGCTTGTACATTTCCATCTTATAATGAACTAACCATTGGTATCAAGCTTTAATTGGTTTTGAAAAGTGATTTGAGAACAATTACTTATGTTTTACTTTTGTTTTTGTTTCTCTGGACTAGTTTGTATGGATGGTTGTTATTTTTCTTAAAATGTTTGGAAGAAATCACTATGAAGTTTTCTGGTCTTACATTTCTTTGAAATTTTTTAGAAGATTTTAGTTCCCATTTCAATTTGTTGAATTGATTTTCTAAATTCTTTTTTTGTCTGTTTTGAAAAATAGTTAATTTTCTTGAATTTTTTATGAATTAAGAAAACTTATTTATACAAAGTTTTACATTATATATCACATAACACATAACCCAATAAAATATTGTGAGAGATACATAAAATACATCCTCTTATTTTTATAATAAAATCAGTAAAAGAAACGCTTCTTTCTGTTTCTGATATTAGTAATTAATACCTTCTATATATTATAATATATATACTTTTTACATGCTTTATAATATATATATAGTTTCAAATGTTCATTGTTGTATAAAGAAAAGCAACTTTGTATAATAGCCTTGTATTCTGTGACCTTTCTATACTCAGTAATTTTAACAATTTTTTTGTCAATTCTTTGACATTTTTTATATAGACAATCATGCCATCTGTGAACAAAGATAATTTTATTCCTTCCTGTTCAGTCTGTGTATTTTTATTTCATTTTCTTATCTTATTACAATAGCTAGGATTTCCACTATGATGTTGAATAGGAGTGGTGAGAAAAGGACATCTTTGTCTTATTCCTGATCTCAGGAGAAAGGCATCTATATCTCAACTACAAGTATAATGTTAGTATTTCTGTAAATGTTCTTTATTAAATTGAGGAAGTTCCCCCTCTATTTCTAGCTTGGTGAGGGTGTTTATCATGAATTGGCGTTAGATTTTGTCAGATGCTTTTTCTGCAAAAATTAATGCAATCATATGGTTTTTCATGTTAAGCTGTTGGTGTAATGGACTGTAATGACTGATTTTTTTAATGTTTGACTGTCCTTGCATACCTAAAATAAATCCCATTTGGTCATGGTCTATAATTATTTATATATTATTGAATTTAGTTCTCTAATATTTTGCTAAGGACTTTGGCATCTATGTTCATGAGAGATATTGATATGTAGTTTTCCTTTCTTGTGATGTCTTTATCTAGTTTTAGCATTGGGCAAATGTTGGCTTCATAGAATGATTTAAGAAATATTCATTATCTCTTTTCTTGAAAAGATTGTGAAGAATTGGTATCTTTTTTTCCCTTAAAATTTATTAGAACTCACTAGTGAAATAATCTAGGATAGGTGCTATTGTTTTGAAAGGTAATTATCTATTCAATTTATTTAATAGACATAGAAATACTCATTTGTTTCTCCTTATGTGGGTTTTGGTAGTGTGTGTCTTTCAAGGAATTTGTTCATGTCATCAAGTTATTAAATTTATATGCAGAGAATTTTTCATAGTATTCCTTTGTTATGACTTTGCTGTCCATGAGACCAATAGTGATGACTTCTTTTTCATTTTTAATATTGATACTGTGTGTCTTCTCCACCCTCCCCCCCCTTCTTGGTTAGCCTGGCTAGAGTTTTATCAGTTTTATTAATCTTTTCAAAGAATCAGATTTTGGGTTCATTGATTTTATCTAATGTTTCCTTTATATTCATTAGTTTCTGTTTTTATTTATATTGTTTTTTTTCTTCTGCTTGCCTTAGGCTCTATTTCTCTCTTTCTCTGGTTTCCTAAGGTGGAAGCTTATATTATTGACTGTAGACCATTCTGATTTTTCTGGTACATGCATTTCATGCTATAAATTTCCCTGTAAACATTCTTTCACTGCATCCCACAAATTTTGATAAGTTGTATTTTCACTTAGTTCAAAACATTTTAATGCATCTAGAGTCTATATTCTCTGACCCATTTGTAATTTAGAACTGTTTATTAATCTCAAAATATTTGATGTTTTTCCTATTATTGATTCAATATAACTTCCTTATCATCTGAGAATATATTTTGTATGATTTTTATTATTTTAAATTTATTAAGGTATATTTCATGGCCTGGAATGTGGTCCATCTTAATGATGTTCTATGTGTGCTTGACAAAAATACATATTCTGCTCTTATTGAATGGAATATTCTATAATGTCAGTGAGATCAAGTTGACTGATAGTGCTGTTCAGATCAACTGTGTTCTTATTGATATTCTGCCTGTGGGATCTATCTTACTGAAAGAGAGGGGTTGAAGTCTCCAACTTTAACAGTGGATTGTATTTCTCCTTTCAGTTCTATTTGTTTTCCCTCATGTATTTTGATGCTCTGCTGTTAGATGCATTCACATTAAAGATTGTTATGTCTTGTAAGAGACTCATCCTTTTATCATTATGTAGAGCTCCTCTTCATCCCTGACAATTATCCTTGTCCTAAGATCTGCTTTGTGTGAAATTAATAGAGATGCCAACTTTTTGATTAGTGTTAGCATGATATATTCTTCTTAGCCCTTTACCATTAGTTTATATGAGTTCTTAAAGTGTGTTTCTAGTAAAATATACAGATTGGTCTCCATGTTTTTTACATATATTCTGACAATCTCTATCTTTTAATTGCTGTTCTTAGACCATTCACATTTAAAGTAATATTGATATAACTGGGTAAATATATTTCATGAGTGGAACTATTTTCTATTTGCTGTATTCATTCTTTTGTCTGCCCTTTTTAAATCTTAATTGAACATTTTATATGATTCTATTTTCTTTCCTCTATTAGCATATCTATTATACTACTTTTAGAATTTTTGAGTGGTTACCATAGAGTTTGTAACCAATTGCACTTTGTTTTTAACCGACTTAATTCCACCTCCAAATAGCATTGTATGGTTTCAAGTATAGTGCAATAACTTACAAAAGAGTATTCTGATTATTTCCTCTCATTCCTTGTAACATTGCTGCCACCAATTTTATTTATTCCCATGCTATAATTGTCTGATACATTATTATATTATTATTCTTACTTTAACAAAGATTTTTTATAAATCAATTATAAATAAGAAAAATAAAAACATTATTTTACCTTTAATTTATTCCTTCTCTGACATTCATCCTTTATTTATGTAGAGTTGAGGTTATTGTCTATATCATTTTCTTTCTCCTGAAGAACATCTTTTAACTTATCTTCCACTACATGTCAATTCCCTGTTTCCCAAGAGGTAAGCATCATTCCTCTATCAGAGATGAATTCCCTCAGATTTCTCTCTGAGAACGTTGTTATTTGACCTTCACTTTTGTAAAATAACTTCACTGGATATAGAATTTTAGGTTCGTTATTTTTCTTTCAACACTTAAATTTTTTCACTCCACTTCTTTTTTGCTTGCATAGTCTCTGAAGAGATTTGCTATATTTCTTATCCTTGCTCCTTATAGGAAATGCCCCACCTCCCTCCAGGAGCTTCTTTCAAGATTTTTTCTTTTTCTTTTCTTTTCTTTCTTTCTTTTTTTTTTTTTTAATGATATGTTATGTCGAACCACTTGTGTTTTTACAATTGCTATTTTAAAAGTCCAAATATTTTGGCAATATTTGTGGATACACCTTGTATTATATACAATATGAGGTAAGCAGTATTTTTACTGCCATCTTACATTCAAAGAGACATTAAAAATTAGTAAGTGATTTGGTAGTCTTACTTCAGATCCAGTGCTCTAAATATTATGCCATACTGGTTCTCACCAATAACATAATCTCTCTACTGAAATAGTCTAGTAACAGCAAATGCTGAATGACAAGTCTTATCAAATCAAGTTCTTTCCTTTCACTATATTGCTTTCTTCTTATCTCCTGGGTTTCAGCCTTGAGGTCCTTCTAGATCCTCCTCCTTGAAGCCAATATAAATCAGTGCTGAGTAGTCTGTAGTTACCATCAACACTGTCTTACTTATTACATGGGTTGTATAGCTAAAAACAAAAAAAATAATATACATTTTCTTAACTACTTGTAACAAAATTGTAATTTTAATTACTACTCTAGTAATAATAATGTTAAGTTCAACACACATAACATTGCATCAATATGCTAACATAGAATATTTTCCATTTAAAGAATATTCAGGTCTAATTTACCCAAGGAAAAACTTACACAGTAGAAATACTACTTGTTATGTATTCCTACAATTAATGACCCAATATCCTACTGTCTAATAAATGAAAAAAATGGCATGAAAATTCATTTTCCAAAGAGATCCATCAGTAATGTACAATTTCATTTGTTAAATTTTCCCATGATTAAAGTGAATTTTTTATTGTAACATTTGTTTTTACATATTATTTGACAAGATGGCCATATGAGGTCATCCTCCATGCTGGAATCTTTAGTTCTGATCTGGAATATTACATTTTCTCCCCTCCCTGGGATTCTTGGGCTTCAGAAAACTTCTTTAAGATGTTTCTCTATGGAAATAATGTCTTTCTTCCTACAAAATACAAAATATGTTCATTCATTTTTAATTATTTTAACTGATTATCATGGTAGAATTTTTTATGAATCTTGTTTTCTGGTTTACTCCAATGACATTCATGGTTGAGTTACCTTGACTCTTAATCAATATTCTTTTGTGAACAAATAAAAGGGACACTCAGAATATATTCCTTTTTCCCAATCCCTGTGCATTAATATTGCATATAATGGTTTTACTTAGCTAAATACTTAGCTAAATTTGGTAGTTTGAATATTTGTTTTTAAAATTAAAATTATGATAGGCATGTAATAAATAATTTTATATTTATTCTTGAGAGTTCAAAATATATGAACTGTAAGAAACAAGTAACATTTTCAAGACAATTTCACTACCCACCTCCTAACTGCCCATTCCAGCCTTTGGTATATTTCAGATCTGAAAGCTTCTCTTTAATTCCAAAGAAGAAGATAAAGAAGGAGTTAGAGATTAGAATTAACTGCCTATTACAAGGGTGGTTCAACATTCGCAAGTCAATCAATGTGATAGAACAAATCAATAAGAGAAGAGAGAAGAACCACATGGTCCTCTCAATTGATGCAGAAAAAGCATTTGACAAAATCCAGCATCCGTTCCTGATTAAAACACTTCAAAGTATAGGGATAGAGGGAACATTCCTGAACTTCATAAAATCTATCTATGAA
>PISX010010823.1:0-68595 GCA_004024625.1 Mellivora capensis | reverse complement strand
GTTGGTGCAGCCACTTTGGAGAACAGTGTGGAGATTCCTTAAGAAATTAAAAATAGAGCTTCCCTATGACCCTGCAATTGCACTACTGGGTATTTACCCCAAAGATACAGATGAAAAGAAAGATACAATGAAAAGAAGGGCCATCTGTACCCCAATGTTTATAGCAGCAATGGCCATGGTCGCCAAACTGTGGAAAGAACCAAGATGCCCTTCAACAGATGAATGGATAAGGAAGATGTGGTCCATATACACTATGGAGTATTATGCCTCCATCAGAAAGGATGAATACCCAACTTTGTATCAACATGGATGGGACTGGAAGAGATTATGCTGAGTGAAATAAGTCAAGCAGAGAGAGTCAATTATCATATAGTCTCACTTATTTGTGGAGCAATAAGAGATAACACAGAGGACAAGGGGAAATAGAGAGGAGAAGGAAGTTGGGGGAAATTGGAGGAGAAGATGAACCATGAGAGACTATGGACTCTGAAAAACAATCTGAGGGTTTTGAAGGGGTGAGGGGTGGGAAGTTGGGTGAGCCTGGTGGTGGGTATTAAGGAGGACATGTATTGCATGGAGCACTGGGTGTGGTGCATAAACAATGAATTCTGGTACACTGAAAAATTAAAAAAATAAAAAATTATTAAAAAAAAAACTTCTAATGATCTCATATTTTGTTCTCAATTCACAGAATAACGGACTCTCCCAGAGAACAATACCTCTTCCTTTACTGACACAGTCTGACTGTGAGTGGCCAAATCAAAGCATTCAGTTCATCTATTAGGATGCCAGTATCCTCAGGTCGGTCAGTGTGTTCTCCCTTCATAAAGTAGATGATAGGGGCGCCTGGGCGGCTCAGTGGTTTAAGGCCTCTGCCTTCGGCTCAGGTCATGGTCCCAGGGTCCTGGGATCGAGTCCCACATTGGGCTCTCTGCTCAGCGGGGAGCCTGCTTCCTCCTCTCTCTCTCTGCCTGCCTCTCTGCCTGCTTGTGATCTCTGTCTGTCAAATAAATAAATAAAATCTTAAAAAAAAAAATAAAGTAGATGATAAGACTGTGGAAATGACCCCTACCATTATGTCCCTATATTTCTACTAAGTTGATAGGGAGCACATCCCTCCTTATGTCTCATATTCCTTTAGTAGTCATTACACCAACCTGTCTACTTTTTAAGGGAAAAAAAAAACTGTGGATTAAGGGCCCATTGTGTACTTATTAGACTTATTAGACACACAAGTATCTCAAAGATAAATTACACACATAAGATTTTTTCTGGGACTACTTTGAGTCTTGGTGAGTGATAGGGACAATACAACAGGACAATCTTTTAAGTGAATCACTGATTTATTGAACATCTATTGACTTTTAATCAGAATTCATCATTTGATGCCATTGTATAGTCTATAATCTTATATTTTTTCATCAGAACTTGTTAACATGTTTCAACTAGAGAATTCCAAGAGTTCCCACCCTCTCCCCACCCCGTAAAATAAGCTGCTATTCTTCTTCAAGAAAGAATTAATAAATGTTACTCAGTTTTAACATTTTGATTCTTCATTAAAACTTCCCATGGGTCCCTGCTCCCTGGCTGCGATTATTTTAGAACCCAGTTTAGAAACCCTATTTAGAAAGTGGTGTTATGTATCTAAATTATTTTCAGCAGTAATTAGTTATTAATATGGTAATAATAATATCTAACATTGGCTGTGTATTTGCTGAGTGCCAACTAATTTGCATTATCTCTTTAATCCTCCCAACAACCCTGAAAATGAAAAAATCCTTATTGTCATCTGAGAGTGAGGAAATGTTGACTGACAGAGAATGCGTAACCTGCTCAAGGGCACAAAGCTGAGTCAGGATTGGGACCTAAGTCTGTTTGACCCGAAGTTTACATACCTTCCCCTCTACTTGGGCTTCTGTATTGATGTTCCAGTTAGTTAGCTGGTAGCTAAACCTTTGTCTGTCTATAAAGAAACAGGATTCTCTTTTCATTTTTTACTTCTAACAATCATTAGGACTTTCTCAAGTGTGAGGCGTTTAAGGACTTCTGAATTATGAGTTAGAGAGAACACAGAAGAAACAGGGGATGGAGGTGAACAAAGTGCCGGGTGCACAGAAGACTAACTCTGGTCCAACGCTCAGTGTCTCGCACAGAGAGGATGAAAGGGAAAGACCAAACTCAAGTGGGAACAAACAGGATTCAATAAGTAAAATCTCAACAAGCCATTATGTGTAGTTAGCCTCACCAGACCAGCAGCACAGAATACATTAAGTCAGATGGTGGCTTTGGGGTCTCTAGGGAAGCAATTAGCAGCTGGGAGTCATCGGGAGCAGAGGTGTCACCTCCAGGGGTGCCCATAAGAAACTGGAGAAGGACCAGGGAAAGTGAAGAGTCCTGGTTTTATGAATGGACCTGGCCAGCAAGAACCTCTCAATGGGTATTTGGCTCCAACTGGTGAACTGAGATTTTGGCTACATTCCACTGGTCAGAACTAGCTTGGGAAGTCAGCAAGATGAGGGTGACAGGTGAAAGACCCCTGAGAATTGAGCTAGGAGGGTGAGAAAGACCAGCAATCAGCCTTTGGTGTGGGGTGGGTGGGACAACTCTTTTATTGCTTAACATGTTGGAGGAGGAAAGTTTTTGAAATGGTGCACCAAGAAAACATTTTAAAAGGCAGTGGAGGTGGCTCGAACCTAACCCCTCCCAAGTACAGGAAATAAGGAAGATGTCCTCCAACCCCATCCCAGACCCCAGAAGCCTGCAGACTGGGAGAACATTGCATCAATTTCAAAGTAAGCAATAGCTCTCCAAATTATTTTTATTTTTTTTTAATTTTATTTATTTATTTGACAGAGAGATCACAGTAGACAGAGAGGCAGGCAGAGAGAGAGGGAAGCAGGCTCCCCGCTGAGCAGAGAGCCCGATGTGGGACTCGATCCCAGGACCCCGAGATCATGACCTGAGCTGAAGGCAGTGGCTTAACCCACTGAGCCACCCAGGCGCCCCTCCAAATTATTTTTAATCCACAGAAATGCCCATAATGGTTAAGGTCTCCACTGAATCCCTCAATGTTTCCCATCTCCACCTGCCACTGCCCCCCCAAAATCAGGGGCATTGATGAAAATAATTATCCTCATTTTGATGTGACACAAGTTTTAGGTCTAGAAAAAAGATACAAGTATTATTATGTTATATTCATCCTTCAAAAGACCAACCCAAAGACCATCTGGAGGATGCCCCCAAATGCTTCAATAATAACAGCTACTGATAACTGCATGCGCCTGTGCTTTTATGTGTTCGTTCATGTAATTATCGCATTCTATGAGCAGTCTTTCACTTTCCATCACATCTCTGGGGTAGGTTTAATTATTGCTCCCTATTTACAGAGACAGAAGCCCTTCTTCTATCTCTTAGAACCAGAGATACTGACTTGCCCCAGGTCACACAACCAGGAGGTTCAAGGCTGGGTCTAAATCCCATTTCTCTGAAACTCTTAGCTTATGCCTTACCCCTCCACCACAAGGCACTGCCTCTACCTTTCAGGATTCTCTCTTCTGAAGAAATGGAGGCCAGGCTCTGTGCCCACCACAAGCCTACTCTCCAAGGTTGAATGGACCTTTTTTGAGGTCCATCAAGAAAACACCACCGAAGTCCTATGGTGTGGATAAGACACAAATATGATGTGTGAGCCACAGAGATGGAGCCTCAGAAAGAAAGAAACATCCTTGACTTCAATTGTGCCACATTCATTCTGTGATCATGCTCTTCTGGTCTGGTGTGTTCTTCCTCTTTAATCTCCACATAAATCAGAATGTCACAAGGCACAAAAGCTGTGAAATTCTGAGCGTGCCATGGAAATACGACTCTTGATGCATGACAAAAGAAACTGGCCAGATCCAGCAGAAATTCTTCCAAAGAAAGCTTTGCATTTTTCAGCCCATTGTTCTCACCTCCATATCAACTCTGTTGAACATAATGTTATGGGTTAAATGATTACTTTTGCTTGTATTTGTTAAATAAGTATCATTTATCTATCCGTGCATAATTTTGGTTTAAAGAAATTACTCTATCCAAGACTCTCTGTTCAAGAGTCTCTTTCCATTACATGAGATAAACTGTAAAATTTGTCATTTTGCCATGACCATACCATAAAAAATCTATTGTCTTTCCCCATGGTCTCCATCTTCTTCCAACTTTATAAATAAGATGAACCTTGCCTAGAAATATCAACGGAGTTAGATCAGTAGTCGCACAATTCATAATCTCATACTTTGGCTAAAGAAAAAGGCTAAGGTAGGGACATGACTGCGTTTCCCCTCCCATTAAGGTGGATTGGCTCTAGATGGGGGAAAAAAATCATTGATTTACAAGATACACTCAGATTCTAACTCAGATATCCAGAAAATTCAAGAAGGCACTGACCAATGAAAATCAAATGGTTCAGAGAATCAGCCTTTATGTCATCTGAGAATAGTTTCTCCTCAAGCCCATATCTCAGTTAGTTATGAGGCTTTACTCTCCTGATGCTTTTGCCTTATCAGGGGAAGTTCTGGCACAAGACACAGCTTTAGTCTGAAAAGCAACCCCACAGCTTCAATGATCAATCATCAAAGGATACTGATTTTGAGATGAGAATCTAGGTCTCTTTATAAATACTGTGATAAATGCTAAGGGTAAATTCTCATTTCTGCCATATGTTTTATTCACAAAATATTTGAAACCAATTAGAATCTTTATTTCTATCACCATAGGACATGAGCTGTTTACTTTTATTTACAGAATAAGATTTCCTTTAAATATCACAGGAAAAGAAAAAGGGAGAGTGCCATCAGAGTAAAGAGGTCTCAAAGTCAGAACTTGATCTTGAGCTGAGCAGTTCCTCAACCACACAATCCTTTGTTAATTAATATCCTAGTTACTCACTGTACCCCAGAGAGCCCCAAAATTATATTAATCTCCAGAGTAGAGGAAAATATAACAGGGTCAACTCCCAAGGGAAAAAGGACAGTGTCTCACTCCCTTCTGATTCCACAAACAAGGTAGCTGTGGCCCAGAGTGGAGGAAGAAGGTCCTTCCAGCAAGTTCTTTGTCCCAGTATTCTTTGGTCTTCCTCAAACAGAGGATTCTTGAGTCACTGCACAGCAGATCCTAGGATGCTTTGTTGAGGGAGTTTGGGTAACAACTAGAAGGACTAGATATCCCAGTTTCCTGGAAGACATTAGTGTACCTCTGCTGACCATGCCAAGTTATTAATAGCTCCCCTTTTACTCTCAGAGGTGAATGTTGGCAAAATATTTGGGCAACATATTACTTAGCCACCCAGTTAATCAGAAACACCTGGTTCCATCTGGCTTTAATCTATAAGATATTCAAATTCTTTAAACCATTATAAGAAATGAAAACGATCAAGCACTCTAAGAAAAAATATGAAATTCTCTGATTCATGTTTTCAACAAATATTTACAAGGCACTGTACTTACCTAGCCTTATGCTAAATGTGAATCTGTGTAAGACTGTGTTCCTTGCCCTTTTTATGAATTTAGCAAAATTTATCCTAGCTCGTAAGATCTCATTGATTCACATCTATCCTTTCTGACTGTTTTTACAAAGCCCAAACTCCTGTGAGTTTGTCGTTTTCATTATCAGACTTTCAATTCTCCATATTTTTGCTCATGTGTTTCTGCTATTCCTATAGTGTTCTACCTTGAAATGGTGGAAATCCTCTAAGATGGCCCCTGATGATGTTATCTTCTGATAGCACATCTTTGTGTGATACCCTCTCCTTAGGTCTTGGCTATACTTACCAACTCACTTCTAAGGAAAAGAATACAGCAGAAGTTATGAGATACCACTTTTGAGATGAGTTTACAAAAAGACTGCCTCCCATCTTAGACACCTCTATTGCTCTCTATGTCTTCATTCTGAGGAAGCCAGCTGCTCCATGGAGAAACCCATGTGGCAAGAAACCAAAGGAGATCTTTAGCCAACAGCCAGCAGGAAACGTAGGTCCTTGGTTCAATGGCCCATGAGAAACTCAAAAATCCTGCCGGCAATCTCACGAGTGAGCTTGAAAGCAGATTTTCCTTCAGCCACGCTTTTACATGAGATGGCAGCCCAGGAGACAACAAGATGGCAGCTTTTGGAAAGACCTAGAGGCAGGCACATCCAGCTAGGCTTCACCTGTAGAAATTGCCAGATAGTAAAAGTGTTGTTTTAAGACACTACAGTTTGGGGTACCTTTTTACATAGCAATAGATAACTAATACACATGAACCTTGTCTCTTCCTATACCCACAGCTCAGCCTTCTCACCTTTCCAGCCCTGACTTTATTCTAGCTCCCAGTATAGTCTAGTCAACAGGCACCCCAGTACTATCCTGTCCTTCAAAAAGACTGAGACGACCCAGGAAACTTCTGTTGCACAGAAGACTAGTGAGCATAGCCCTTTCCTGTTTCTTGCAGACCCAAGATTCTGATGCCACATCCTGGAATCAGTCCTGCCTCAGGTTAGTGGAATCACATAGCCAGTGCCTGGGCCATCTCTTAGCATCCTTCTCTTCCTATTTTAACCTTAGAAAGAATCAGATTTTAGACCCATCTCCTGTTCTTCTCAGCATGTTTTTAAAGATTTTATTTATTTGAGAACGGACATAGAGAGAAAGAGAGCATGGGTGGGGGTAGGAGCAGAAGGAAAGGGACAAGCAGACTCCACGCTGAGCATGGAGCGGGACCTTGGGCTCAATCCCACGATGCGAGATCACGACCTGAATCAGATGTTTAACCAGCTGAGCCACCCAGGCACCCCTCTTTTTAGCATTTCTAATGCAGATGGCAGGTGGATGGCTGGTTATCATGCCAGATCAATCTACAGAGTTTCAAATTCAATTCCCAGCAGTTTTGGGGATACTTTTTCATGAAGCGAAATACATAGTCGACATGCCAATACATTTCCATGAGGCTGTGGGAAATACAAAACCAAGTATGTTAGAAAGATGCCATTGTGTTCACTCAGGGGTTCATGTTCTTTCAAAAAAAAAGAAAAAGAAAAAGAAATAACCCCAAGGGCATACATAACAAAGAGAAAACCGTGAACTGCAAAGAGACAGCACCTCAGGAAGAGTACAAGCAAGGGAGGTGTAGGTGTTTACACGGTGCGGAGCTTTGGTGTTGACAGGTTTCATTCTGAAGACCAGGCTGACTTCTACAAGGATCATTACATCTTATCCTCCTATGAGAACAATTCTCCAGCCACGTAAAAGTGTTTCTGCATCCATTAACGCTTCATTCTGAAAAGCTTGACTATGACAGAAGAAAAAGGTAGAATTTCATCTCAGCCTGAATTCGGGCTACTCAGCTAGAGATCAGAAAACAAAGATTTCTCTTCATAAGAACACAAGGACAACAGCTTTGATACTCTCAGGCAAGAGCAGAATCACTCGGAGGCAGAATAAGGTTCCCTTTTGGGAAACGAATATCTTTTACCTAATGATCATAAACAATTCTATATACTCTGTCAGATTCCATATCCAAGCATGGTCCAGACACAGAGCCACTGGGAGCCATCAACTAGAGCAAGAAGATGGCTACTCTGAAAATGGTATAAAACAGGATTCTCTCTGCTTTGCACTGCATCCCCAAGGGATAACTCAGGTAGCTCTGTCCTCAACAAAGAATTCTGATTATTGTATCATCTTTGTCAGACACAATGTGCTTGTGTTTTGAGAACATAAAAGGTGACTGTGTAAGCTGCATAACACTCAGCTTGACTTTTTCTAGAACTCATATCCAGGTAGAAGGACAAAGCTGAGACAGACACCATCAGGATGCAGGTCCATTTCTGAAAAAGATAGATGAGCCCCTTGTCACAAAATATTTCTGCAAAATCTCGGACTAGAAAGAGGCATTGGTGAAACACAATCTAGGCCTTAGAGTGTCCCAAAGTTCCATCCTCAGGAAAATGAGGAAAGAAGTCAACTTGGGACCTCTGTCTTCTGAGAACCTGTCACTGCTCTTGGATTTAGATCTCTGTCTGGAAAGGTCAGTAGGGCCACTAAAGATGGTCTTTGGTGTTCCTTTAGTGGGTCATCCTCCCTGCTCCCACTCTACCTCAGGCATACTCTAAGGTTCCTCTTAGGTCATTCTTTATCTCTGGGATTTGCCCATCTCAAACACTTCCCCCAAACACACACATATGCGTGCGCGCGCGCACACACACACATTCATACACAAACCCCAAAGCCTGTTCCAAACCCTCTATTCTCTCCATTCAGACTCAATCAAAATCAAATGTGCCCTCCACATAGCTAGTGACACAAAAGGGTAAGCATACCGGCCTTTGCTTATAATTAATACCAGGTCCTGTGGAGCATATGAATCACTGCCTCCAAGTCCCAACTACTCACCCATGTTGCAATTTTTATTCAACTAATCTTTAAATAGTCCTCCAAGGTAGGAAGAAAGAGTGACTCGGAGAGTCAATAAAACAAAATACCCTAAGTCTAACTTTTCCATGTTTGCCTTTGCACACTGAAGAAGAGACAGGCATGCCTCCATGCCATAGCTATCATTACTAGGTGGCACTGTCAAGTTCAGCCTTAAAGAGGATGAATACAAATCAGACACAGCTCAAACTCTGACTTGGTTACTGAAATTCCAGTCAGAATCAAATGAATGCCAAATCCCTAAAGTAGATGGTAGTACAACTTGTTAGAAAACCAAATTGGCTGAATATCTTTATGGGCTGAATTGTGTCCCCTCTAGAACTCATACATTGGAATCCTAATCCCCATATTCTCAGATTGTGACTATGTTTGGAAATAAGGCTTTCACAGAGATGATTAAGGTGGGCCTAATCAATATGACTGCTGTCCCTAGGAGAACAGAAAAGGAAGACAATGTGAAGACACAGGGAGAAGATGGCCATCTACAAGCAAAGGAGGGAGACCTGGGTCAGGTGTTTTCCTCACTGCCTTCAGAAACAACCAACCCTGCTGACACTTTGATATTGGATTTCTGGCATCCAGAACTGTGAGACAACAAATTTCTGTTGTTTAAATCACCCAGTCCATAGTACTTTGTAACAGCAGTCCTACCAAACTAATACAATATCCATTCCACATTAGGTAGCAGCACGGTTCCCTGGGTAGAACCATGTGTTGGGAGTCGGATAAAGTCTTGTTGGAATTGCAACAGCACCACTCCCTCCCTGAGCAAACTTGGGCAAGGTACTTCCTCTCTCTGGGACCAGTTTCTTTATCTATAGGGTGGATAATAATGTCTATGTCATGAAGCTGTTATGAGGATTAGAGGAGAAAACACCCATGAAATGCTGGACACACGCTAAGTGCTCAGTAACAATGACTCAGCATTGATGGCTTCACAAGTCTTTGACCTTGGTAAAACAGGACTATGAACAGAAATGACATTAATAAAATAATCTCTCTGGATGTGGAAAACATTAATCTTTGTAGTTTATAAGCAGTTCAACATCAAGGGAACACCAGCGATCACGAGTTGAAGGTACCTTGGATGAATTATGAATGGTTCTGCTGACAGCCTTATAAGCTAAATATGACACTTCAGGAATAAATTGATACAATGGATTCAATAAATTTTTAAAACCTTTCCCAGAGAAGCTGAAAACTGAGATAGGTAGCCTTTAACTGCAAAGCCATCTAGGTCCTAGATCCTTGATATTGTGCCTTATTGGATTGTGGTTTGCAGTTTACTGGATGAAATCAGCTTTCTCTTTAGCTTCCTCTACCAAAAGTGGAGAAATCTTTCACCCAGCAGAGGAGAGGTTCTTGTCCAAGAGTTTTTCTTTACTTTATGGATTTTTTTTTTGATGCTTCCCTCTTTACACTTTACCCAGTATAGCCCAGCAAACAGAATACTCAAAACCAGGAGTAACTGTTGGTACAGGAAAAGGAGACATCAGGGCACAAACTTGTTCTTCAGGAGAGATCATCAGGGGTAAGTGGCCAGGATCCTGGTGTTCTGGACCTCGTCTTGGATTGCTTCATTACATCCAGCAGAGAGGACATCACCAGGCCTGGCACAGTCTGTAATTACACTGATATTTCTGGACTAAGGTCACCTTAGCTGGTTGGCCTAAACTCCCCCTGTTCTTCTGGTCCCTGTAGGAATATGAGGTTCTTCTCATTATGTCCCTTCACTCACTCATTCATTCACCAAAATCTGTAACCATGCCATTAGTCAGATAAGGCTAGGCCCTGATGTCAAAACAAACAATTCCAAAACATTAGTGTCTTAACCCAAGTATAAGTTTATTTCTTCCCTTTGCAAAGTCCAGTGTATCCCAACGGCAGCCACTACCATGTGGCCACTTAGAGATCCAGGCCACCTTAGCTGGGTCTTCACCAACATAACACAGCCCTCTGCAGTTACTACAGCAAAGGAGAAATCTAAGAGGGGGTGGTTCTCACTGACAGTGAAATGCTTTGATCCAAAAATGGCACATGTAACTACTGCCTACAGTTCGCTAACTAAAACTAATGACATCCTCTCCCACCTCCAAGAGGGGCTGGGAAATGTAGTGGAGCGCATGGAATACTTGCTGAGTGCTACTGTGCTACAGTCACCTACTAGATTCTAGACCTGCACTGTAATCTGGTATCTAATATGGTAACCACCAGCCGCATATGGCTATCGGGTGCTGTGTCCTGTGGCTGATCCAAACTGAGGTGTGTTGTACATATAAAACACATACCAGATTTCAAAAATGTAGTATAAAAAAATTTAAAACATCTCCCTTATAATTTTATACTAATGACATGTTAAAGCAGTAATGTTTTTATGCACTGGCTTAAATGTATTATTAAAATTAATTTCACAAGTTTCTTTTTCCATTTTAATGTGGTACTAGAACATTTTTAATTACATGTATAGATCTCATTATATTTATATTGTACAGTGCTGTTCTGGACCCTACTCCAAGTTCTGGGGAGAAGAGTTTTGTTTGTTTGTTTTTTGTTTGTATGGAGCCCAACATGGGGCCTGAACTCACAATGCTGAGATCAAGACCTAAACTGAAATCAGGAGTCAGATGCTTAACCAACTGAGCTACCCAGGCAGCTCTGGAGAGAAGAGTTTTTGTTTTGTTTTGTTTTGTTTGTCTTTTTTTAAGATTTTATTTATTTATTTGACAGAGGGAAACACAGCAAGAAAGGGAACACAGGCAGGGGGAGTGGGAGAGGGGACTCTCTGCTTAAGGGAGTGGGAGAGGGGGAAACAGACTCCCTGCTTAAGGGAGCACAAGGGATGAGGGGCTCAGTCCCAGGACTCTGGGATCATGACCTGAGCTGAAGGCAGGCACTTAACGACTGAGCCACCCAGGCGTCCCTGGAGAGAAGTTTTAAACAAGGTGTTACCTCTGCCTCTGCCTGGTGTTCTGTGTTCCACAGACTATAAGTGGGAGTTAGCCTTTCTAATGCTCTCCTTCCTTATCTATAAATCCTGGCCGTAATTTTGATTCCTTCCTTGGACTACAGTAACGATTAAATGAGATCATGAATATGAAGTATTGTGTTGGGCACATAGTGAGCACTCATCATTCCTAGTCATTTTTCTGTTGCTATTATTAACTCTGGAAAAAACAACATACTAAAACCTCTTTTTCCCCATTCTATACTATTCCTGTGGTTCTGCTCTTGCTCCTACCGAGTAGCTAGACAAATATCTCACACACTTTTAAATGTGTGGAAGAGGGCGCCTGGGTGGCTCAGTGGGTTAAGCCTCTGCCTTTGTCTCAGGTCATGATCTCAGGGTCCTAGGACTGAGGCCCGCATCAGACTCTCTGCTCAGCAGGGAACCTGCTTCCCTGCCTCTCTCTCTCTCTGCCTACCTCTCTACCTTCTTGTGATCTCATTCTCTGTCAAATAAATTTAAAAAAATCTTTTTTAAAAAAATAAATAAATGTGTGGAAGAGGGACATTGTTAAGAACATACAGGGTGAGGCTCAATCTTGGCCAACCTTGGAGGTTTTGCTGTCCTACTGGGATAAGAACGTGGACCAAGCTAGATGACCAAGAGGTTAACAAAAGTATAGAAAGAGAAAGTCTGGCTAAAGGAACACAAAGAATAAGAATTTGAGGAATGTTGTCTTATGTTGTACTTTAATTAATCACAGTGATTTTGGTAGTCTTAAAGACATGACTAATATAAGTAGTGTAAAGGTTTGGATTTTAAAAAACACAGGATTTCAGACAACTCAAGAAGAAGAGGACTTCTTGGAGGAGGGAGAGGGGAGTGTGTGTGTGTGTGTGTGTGTGTGTGTGTGTGTGTGTTAAAGACAAGGCCCAGACTGAGACTTATGGGAACCTGGGGGGTAAAAACACGTAATTCGGAAGCCTCCAAGCCAGCATTTTTAAAATATTTGTTCACCACTTACTTGGAGGAGAGGATGGGCACCGCCTTTGGGAGGGCAGGAGAATAGGGCTCTGTTGGGTCCTCTTCACTAGCAACACAGCTGTCCCTACAGCTAACCCAAGCACATCTTTTAAGGAAAGGTTTTATAACCTGTGTTTGTGACTCAAGTTTGCACTTCAGGGGTCTCAATTTTACTCCCAGAAAAGTATTAAATTCCCTGAGGAAAGTTCTAGTAAAGACCAATTTCTAAATCTTATTACATTTCCACTGAGGTTTTAGAACCCAAAAAACTGCCTATTTGTCCTCTCTCTTGATCCAGAGAGACAAGGTACAAGGTCAAAGAGTGGGTTGATGGAAGTAAATCTACAATGCAAAGCACAAGATGTGAATTCTTACTGGATGCTCTGGTGGAGAACACTGGAGTAGAGAGAACTCTCCAAATTCATTGGGGATGTTGTTAGATAAAGTTTGGCCTAGGTCCCCTCAAAGTCTTTAAAATCCTTGGATGGGGAGGAGAAGGTAAGGCAGAAAAGACTGCTACCCACGGAGGAGGTGATGGTAGGGACATGATAAGCAAGAGAGAACCATTCCAGTGTATTGATCTGGCCTAGCAGCTGCCAGTGTTACCGGCACAGAAAGGCTACATTGAAAAGTTCCCAACAATGGGGTGGGGCAGGGCAGTTATGGTGAACACATTCCTTGGACTTTATGTGTGCTATGGACTGAATTGTATCCCTCCAAATTCCGTATGTTGAAATCGTAACCCCCAATGTGACTATATTTAGAGATACGTCCTCTAAGGAGGTCATTCATGTAAATGAGGTCCTAGCGTGGGGCCTTGATTCATATTAGTGTCCTTACAAGAAGAGATGCTCTTACAAGAGTTCCTACACTCGCTCGCTCTCTCTCTCTCTCTCTCTGTCCCTGCTGTCATGTCAGGATATAGGGAGAAGGTGGCCATCAGCAAGCTGGAAAGTGGGTTCTTACCAGACAGCAAATCTGCTAGCACCTTCAGCTTGGTTGGACTCCCCAGCCTCCAGGATTGTGAGAAATAAATGTTTGTTGCTTAAACCACCCAGTCTATGGAATTTTGTTATGACAGCCCACAACTAAGACAGAGTATAAAAATTTATTTTAATTTAAAATAAGAGACATATTTTCCCTGTTGAAAATAATAGAAAAGATCCCCCTCCCTTCCTTCCAAACCAAAAATTATAAGTAATTTTTCCTCTCTTTAAAATGTAGATAAATCCTCTTGAAAAACCACATAGGTTTTTTTGTCTTTTTTAGGACCCAGAAATGTCTTTCTCAAAGACCTAGGAGTCAACTCTTTGAAATTCAAATGTCTAGATTGATAGCACCTTTATTTCCCATTTTCTGAGGGTGGGAGTAGGAACCTAACTTCTGTGGGTGCCTGGCTCTGAGCAGTACAGCAACCTCCAGTCACAAAGATATGACAAGTTGGTTTCCCTCTGGATAAAGCCAATTAGCTAACACAGATGGCCACCCCAATTACCAGATAAAGTTAGGAAGAACTATGTGTGACAAATGGCACTGTCAAGTCCTCTTACTTGAGAGCTAGTTGTTTATCTTGAGAGGAAGTCTGTCATGAGTTTGATCTGTTTGGCTATAAAAGGACGGGATTGCTTTCTGTCTTTACAACCTATGAAAGGTGACCCTGATACACATCATGTTCGGATTTCATGCTTAATAATAAAAGCAGTTTCTCTCTCTACTACCTTGGTGGAAAGGACTCCTGGATTGGGAGCAGATTTTGTTCTTAATTCTATTTCCCCAACAGAGTGTAGTACTGGGCACCCTGCCTACATCCTGAGAGACAACAGGCCATGTGGAATGGAAGGACCCAGGGGAGGGAATAGGACTAGCAAATCTACTGTTAGGACTGAGCTCTGGAGGTGCCTTCTGTCCTCTCACTCCCCTCTGAGCTGGTGAACCCTGGAGAAACACAAGTGTCTAATTATTACTCCCACTCAAAGAGTATGCAGCCCCCGGTGGTGCCATGTCCCCTTGAGGCTGAGAATGGTATGTTGATGCATTAGTTCGACCTTTGAGCTACTCTAATACCATCAGGTCTCAGGCTGGACCCTGATGTCCCTCCTCCAGGGCTATGAATCTGAGATTAGTATCAGAATCACCCGAGGGAGTTTTTTTTTTAACGTACAAATGTCCACTTCCCACCCCAGACTTACCGAATCAGAAACTCCGCAGGTAAGGACTGACCACCAGGTTTAAAAAAGCCCTCTGGGTTACTAAAATGTCCATTATAGCTTGAGAACTACTGTCTTTAAACCTGAGGAGCTTTCAAAAGGACTGATGTCTGGGTCTCACCCCCCAACAATTCTGATTTAAGTAACTTGGAGTGAAGCTTGCTTAAAAATCCCATGATTTTAAAAATAACCCAGATATTTCTAATATGCAGCCCAAGTTGAGACTCTCTGCCTCAAAACATCTATATAAATGGACTCCTCCTGAATGGACCCTCCAAAATTCTGTATAAAATTGGGTGTATGTGCATATGGGTATTTTCCTGGGATAGGACCCACAACTTTCATCAAATTCTCAAATAGATTATATCAAAAGTGGTTAATAATGGGAAGGTTTAAGAGATAGTACATTCATCTTATTTATCCAATAACTGGGAGACTCATGGAGAAAGTGGTTCAAAATTTAGTGAGTGCCAGAAATGCTAAATTAATATGAACTAGCCTTTTCCAACCAATAACAATATGGTTTCATATATCTTAAAAGAAGGAAGGGGAAAGAGAGAACACCTATGACTCCATAGTGGTCTCTATCATTGTCATCATTAGAATCTATTCAACACTCTAGGAAACAGGCTACCATTCTGGGTAGTTTATCACATTTGACCTCCCTGCAAACCTGTGAGCTATGCCAGGTCAGGTAATCTGGTCTCATTTATAACTGAGAAGTTAATTGACTTGCTCAAGGTTACACAAGTCATAGCAAAACAAGAACTTAAAGACATTCTTCAGTATTTGGTCTTAACTGAATATAAAATAAACAACAGCCAGACCATACATGAAAATGAACCTTAGACCCAAAACCCACAGCAGCCTGCCCAGGAATCCAACCCTCTATCTACCATAAACATCCCAGGAAGCCAGCCTACTATAAGCCAGACTTGCAGGAAGCCAGAGTGCTATCTTTAGTGACAATTCAGGAATCAAACAATAACTTCCCTAAAAGTTGGCCCCAATGGCCAGGACCTAAAAAGTGTCAGGTTTTCTTTTTTTGTTTTGTTTTGGTTTGGTTTGGTTTGGTTTCGCTTTCCTAATTTTTGACCTCACTTCCAACTTAGTGCCAATCAGCAAAAGTCAGATATATACCCTAACCAATCACATAGAAACCCACTCCTACTTAGCCCACTTTCAGCTTCCCCAGTCCCATGGTCTCCAATCAGGCACACCTGGAGCCTTCCCTTGTTTCCTCTGTGAAGGTCCCCCATTCCTCAGCATGCCAGAGTCTCTGCCAAACCCAAGCGACAATGGCTGACTCTCTGCTCTTCCAGCACTCTGAATAAATAGCTTTTGCTTTTCTCATCACGTTGTTTATTTCCTGTTCTGTCTTTGTTTATTTCCACAACTATCAACTCAAGCTTGCCCTTCACAGTTTCAAATGCAAGGACCATCACTGACAACTAAACACTGCATTTACCTTCATACTGCTACTGAGGGGATGACTCTCCTTCAAGTCAGCCCAGTGTAGGGCCTTTCCCAGAGGACCTTCTAGAACTCGTGGTCTTTAGCAAGTAGATCAACACAGCAGATAGATTCATGGAATAGACTCAAATCTCAAAGTAGTTCTCAGACTGAGGACCTAAATCAGATCTGAGATGAACGTTTTAAGTGATACCTTCTTCTTCTGCCGAGGTCATATATAATTCAGACCTTCACTTTTAGACCTGACTGTGGAATAATGATGATTTCTTATCTATATAGGTTTTTTTGTTATTCCCTTTTCCAAAGCATTCTTTATCATCATTTACCCTGAGGTAGAAGGATGGGGCTGAGAAATGAAAGGAAACTTGACCTACAGAAAGGTTGCCATGGCTTGCTCAAGGTCAAACGAGCAGGGCCTAGGCCTTTCAGCAACCCTCTCTGATACTTCTTCCAAAACACACAGTGCCGGGGCACCTGGGTGGCTCAGTGGGTTAAAGCCTCTGCGTTCGGCTCAGGTCATGGTCCCAGGGTCCTGGGATCGAGCCCCATCAGGCTCTCTGCTCAGCGGAAAGCCTGCTTCCCCCTCTCTCTCTGCCTGCTTCTCTGCCTACTTGTGATCTCTCTCTCTGTTAAATAAATGAATAAAAATCTTTAAAAAAAAAATAAAACACACAGTGCCTACTCAATCCAAGAACACAGAACACTGCTGTCTTCACGTTGCTAACCATGGGCTTCCTCGTGAGGCCCTTCTGCCACCAAGGAAAGCCATTCTCTGCCTTCATTACCTGTTCACCTTGTCCCCAGGGAACCTGGAATAAGTTTCCTTCACAAACTCTTAATGACATAGTGGGGTTGGAGAAGGACATTGCTGAGTCATTTCCAGCCAAAGGCAAGTGTTATTTATAACAACGATCTGCACAAAGAAACTTCGGTGTTAACTGAAATGACTTCCTTCTGGCACAGGATAAGTACCAAGCTAATTGTCACCAGTACCCTTTAAAAGAGCCCATTAAGCATATACAGGCTGCTAATTGCCTTCTCCATGTTTTCCCCTCTCTCTACCCTGGACATAATCAGGTTCTTTAGCCTCTCCCAAATGGCTTTCATTTCAGACAACTTCGGAGCGTTCTTCTTCCAACATAGTTTAAATCATAGTGTACATTCTACATAAAAGATGACTATGGAGAAAAATGAAAATTGTGCAGTATTTCCATCAATGCATGGTCTCTGTGTGTTTATAACTATCATTTGCATCTGCCCCTGGCATTTCTACCATACAGTCTTTCACGTTGCTTCCTTTGTCTTGCACATTATCTTCCACTGTACTCACCAAGACTTTCATCTTTGCCATGCACCAAATCATTGTTGCCCTCCTGGGAGGCAAGACTCATTTCTTGATCTGGACTTTCCCATAGAAGTGCCCAGTTTGGTTTATGTGCCATAAAGCAGGTTAAAATTAGCAACAATAGATGTTCCTTGACATTTACTATATTACCCAAATGAGTTCTGATTATATATCATCTTGCTTTTTACTCTCATATGATTAAATACTGAGAGGTGTCATAAACCAAGACCCTACCATATCTTCCATTTATATTACAACCTTGTTAGCCATCACTGAGTTGATGCCTCAAGAATTTGGCTGAATCAATGTCTTTCTTATACAATATGTCTAGTTTCCAGTATGTGAAAAATAAAACTGTGTATTTTTTTCAAAGATACAAATAAACTCTCATCACACACTGGTTTGTTTTCTTACTTACTGACCCATCAATTTATTGTCCATTTCTCACTTTTCTTGCTTGTTCCTAGATGCAGAAGTAAATAGAAAGTTTAAACTTTCTCTCACATTTAACCCTTACTAATAAGAAATATCATCAAACTCCTGTCTTTGATATTTGGAGTACATATACATCCAGGGATAAAACTTTAGTTGAGACTTCAAACATAGCCAGACACTTGAAACTCCCTTTTCCACATGTGCACACAGATACTACAAAACCACTCAGAGGGTGAGAAAGTGAAAAAAGGAAATAATCATCAAAGTAAGTTTTTGCCATGGCAATGGTATAGGTTAATGTTTGAAGTGTTTAAAATATTAAGATAAAGTGTTAAAAGGAGTTTACATGAAATCTGTAAGATACTACCTATGGAATGATATTATATATTCTATAACACACTTACATAATACTCATATAATATATATAACTTATATATAATACTAGATAATAATTATATATATATATATGTATATATATATATATATCACATTTATATAATACTTATCTATGCGTGGAAAATGACTTTAACCTTCTCCTTTCATCATTTTCCTGAAATTTTACCATGACCATGAGTTACTTTTAGAGAAAAAATGCTAATTAAGAAATCACAAATCTCTTAATATAATTTTCAAGACTATAGTTGGTATCTAGATCTAGACATCTCTGGATTAGTATGACTGTTTTTTCTAATGCCCTACAGATCCTACTCCATTGAACATTGGTTTTGACCAGAGTGCACAAATTTTTTTCTGTGAACAGCTCCATAACAAATATTGTGGGCTTTGTGGACTAGTCTCTGTTGTAACTATACAACTCTGCTGTTGTTCAAAAGCAACCAAAAACAACATGTGAATGAAAGGGTATAGTTAGGTTTCAATAAAACTTTCTTTACAAAAACAGGCAGGAGCCTGGATTTGCCTCATGGGCCATAATTTATCAACCTCAGATCCAAACCAATATTGTAGCCATTAGCCACATGAGGCTGTTTAAATTTAAATTAATGAAAATAAAATAAAATTTAAGATCCAGGGATGCCTGGGTGGCTCAGTCAGTTAAGCATCTGACGCTTTGATTTCCGCTCAGGTCATGACCTCAGGGTCAGGAAACTGAGTCCCATGTGGCACTCTGTGCTGGGTATGGAGCCTGCTTAAGATTTTCTCTGTGATGCCCCCCCCCACAAAGAAAACAAAATTTTAAATTCAGTTCCTCATTTGTACTAGCCATATTTCAAGTCCTCAATGAACACACATGGCCAGTGGTCTGCATATTAGACAGCACAAAGAGAATACTTCCATCATCATAGAATAGTTAAATTCATCTCTCAAGATCTTCAAATTACATTAGAATTCTTTGGATAAGAGTGGGGAAAAAAGTATATTATTCCCTAAGCTACTAAATCTTAGTCATTTTTTACATTTACTGAATATGAATGATTTATAATAATATCAAGTAGTGTGAAAGCTTCATATCCTGCACAAAATTGCCATAGTGTGATTTTAAGCAACATTTAATTTTCACCAGAGACAAAGTGTTAAAAAGCATGTTGAATGTTTATTTCAAAGATTTAAGAGTGGAAAACCAAAACTGTCTATACAGCAGAGATTATGGGGCTGGCCTCTACTTACTTTAAAAAAACAAAACAAAACAAAACAAAAAACAACCTTAGGAAACTGACATCTAAAATACAGTAGTTTCAAATAAACCCAAAAATGATGAGTGGGAGGCAGTGGGGAGAGGTAAGATAGGACACCTGACATAACCATGTCTAGGAAATACATCATTAAAAAACTACTACTTCGTTCCAGAGTAGTCAAAAGTCAAAGTCAAGGGATTTGTCCAAGTATCACTTCCCATTACTTCTACCCCCCCCCTCCAAAATCACTGTGATTTCCTTAGGAATCAGGGATGAATGCAAGATGGGATAGAGACACCCCCTTTATAAAATCATGAGCTAGAAGAGTCTCCAGATGATGACAAGTCAGCTTGGGAAAGTACACAGGGCCTAAAGAAGAAGGGGAGAGACTCTAAGAGAAAATAGTACCATAGCATCTCCCACTTGTTCATCAGATTTGCAGAAGATTCCATGCTTCCTGTATATTTCTTGGTGGTTTAGGTGGACACACTACTAACTGCCCATTCCCTCCCTTTTACAGAGGGAGAATTCACATTCCAAGGCTGATAGATATGCAGAACCAAATCGCCTGAAGGAAGAAGCTCAGGTTCATCTACTCACCTAGTGGCCAAATGAAATCTGTCTCCCTCAAAGCTCATTTGAAGTGGCTGTGTAAGCAGCTGGTCACAGCAGAAGCAATCAATGTTTGTCCTCAAAAAATCAAGACTGCTAACAACAGAAAGAAGGATCAAGAGTCTGAGAACAAGTCGGTTTGCTTTTGACTTTGAAGCCCACACCACAAGAGACCAGAAAGAAACGTGTTCAGCTAAATTTGGCACAGGTGGGGAGCCAACAGTCTCATTCCAAATTTTATAATTAAAGAACAGGGGCGGCCAAAAAGAACGACATTCATCAAGTGTTAAAAATACCAGTGTACAAATTCGTGTCTTTCATTTCAAAAGGAACTTCGACAACTTCCAAAGGGCACCATGTTGTGCAAATGACACACATTATTCTGTTTAACTAGCTCAGGTATCAAAAGGCTGATGTGGCCCAATGGGAATCCCAACATTACATCCAGCAAGCCGGGTGACCATGACAGCTGTCTCAATGTGACTGAGACCGCATTCTCCATGTGACAGTCATCACCTCCAGTCCCTCATCAAGCCCCCTTTATTCTCCGACTCAGTTTCCCTTCATTAAAATGGTCGAAATGTGAGTCTCCTCACTGGAATTTTACGGGATTTGATGTGATTTCTGGAGACATACTTTGAAGATCAAAGCAGTGAATTCATACAAACAAATAAAAGTGAGTTGCCATTCTCTAAAGCAGTGTTTCTCAAACTTTAATGGGATACGCATCACTTGGGGATCCTATGAAATCTGAGTCTGGGTGAAGCAGAATGCAGCCTGGGATTCTGCATTTCTAACCAGCTCCCAGGTGATGGTGATGCTGCTGGTCTAAGGACCAACCTTTCAGTAGCATAGCTAAGTAGCACATTAATTCTCCAGGGTCAAAGAATGATCTTTAGGCTTGGGATTGATAGAGGATTGTAATATTTAAATGCAGAATTGGAAAGTGTAAGAGTGAGATGAGACCTAAGAAATTCTCTAGAATTAGTTTCCTTTTTAAAAAAAATATTTAAGGGACTCGCCCACAATCGCACTACAGAGTAGTGGCAGATGCTGAGTCTGGCCTCCTTCTAACAGCCACAAAATCACAGATCCCAATTGCTGCAAAGTAGGACAAGAATGTGTGCTGTGGTGTGCGTGTGTGCTGTGGTGGAGGGGCCGTGGAGAGAGGCCAAGGGGGGAGAGGAGGAGATGTGGAAGGTAATTTGGTTCTCTCATGTCTACACAACTGTACTAGACAAGAACCATGTTCCGTAAGTTTGAGAACCACTGAAAAAAGTTGTCGAGCTAGCTAGGGTCCAATAAAATGAATCAATCCACAAAGATTTTTATCACTTCTAGCCACACTTCTCTTTGTAGATAATACCAGGCAACATGTGTGGATCCCATGCTTACTGTCCAATAAACCTCCACCAACAAGGAAAGAAACAGACTTCTGTACCTAACACACCTCTAGTTTCTTTATATACGCAGTGACCTATTTCATTCTTGCAAAAAATCTGCAAAATGGGGAATTCTTTATCCCAGTTTCTTAGATGAGAAAACTGAATTTGAAATAATTAAGTACTAAGGCTGTGGTAGTACAGCTAGTATGTGGCTTAGCTAAGATTCAGACTACTGGCTGCCTACCCCAAACCCGGAGCTATATCTCTGCTTGTAAGTCCAAAATCATATCAGGCCCATAGCTTAAGTCAACTTATAATTAGCCTCCAAATTTAGATGTGTTCCAGTCTCAAGAGCTAAAGTTATTTCTTTTTTATTTTTAAAGATTTTATTTATTTATTTATTTGAGAGCGAGATAGTGAGAGAGAGCATGAGAGGGGAGAAGGTCAGAGGGAGAAGCAGACTCCCTGTGGACCAGGGAGCCTGATGCGGGGATTCAATTCCATGACTCCAGGATCATGACCTGAGCCAAAGGCAGTTGGTTAACCAAGTGAGCTACCCAAGCGCCCCAAAAGCTAAAGTTATTTCTAAAACAAACTTCCTATCCCACATTTTCTCAGCCTGTGGATCTACGCTTTAAATAAGGAGTAAATTGATTCCACCTTTCCAACCTCCAGCCCATAGAAGTGTCCTACACACTTGTGTGTTTCAATACCTTTTGTAACAGTTAATAAGAACTTTAAACTCACCAAAACCAACCTCATAAAACTAGTGAATAAATCAATTTCTGGAAGTCCACTTGATTGTGATGGGCAGGTATAAAAGAGAGAGAGAACAGGAAGCACTTTGTGTCTGAAAATGCGGGGTCCTTAATGGAGAAAATAGTACAGGTGGCTTCTAAAATATAAGTGGTCGGTGATACCAGCAGTCAACATGCATTAGCTTGTATCATCTGAGAGCATAAGTAGACCATTCTGGTGAAAGCTGATCCACAGATGGATCTGTGGTGATCTGCTATCTTGCCCTTTACAACACTCTCCAGTAGAAGCACAGAAAGAATAACGACAACTGAGGGGCAGCGTAGTTAGCAAGAGATGACCATAGACTGGGTGGCTTAGACAACAGGAATTTATTTTCTCACAGTTCTGGGAGCTGGAAGTCTAAGATCAAGGTGTTAGAACAGTCAGTTTCTGTTGAGAGCTCTCTTACTGTCTTGCAAATAGCCTCCTTCTCAACATGTCCTCATAAACCAGAAGGAAAGAGCAAGCTCTCTGATATCTCTACTTCTAAGGGCACTAATCCCATTATGAGGGCCCCACCCTCATGAGATCATCTAAACCTAATGACCTCTGAAAGGCCCCATCTCCAAATGCCATCACATACGGAGGTAGGGATTCAACACATGAATTGAGGTGGACAAAATTAGTCCATACCCATACACAAAATTTAAATTTGCATACATTGTACTGTTCTCCTTTTGAAAACAAATATCCCCCCCCCGCAAAGTACATGCTTTGCTTCATGCTGCCAATGCTCCCAGTGAGCAGTGTTAGCCATTTTAATTAAAAAGCATGTACCTGGAGAGAAACAGAGAAAGGATGTCACTCAGGAGTGGAGAAGAGGGAATTAATTTCTCTCTATTCACAGTTTTGCCTGGTGTTTTGGTGTTTTCCCCTCATAGAGATGGCCATGAGTATAGACCCAGGCATTGGAAAGCCAGTGCTGGGTAAAGCTGAAAATTGTGGTCCCAATCCATGCACAGATTTTCAGGCATGACATATTGTCATAACAGATTGATCTTATTCCATTTCTTTTTTTTTTATTTTTGCATTTCTAATATTCACAGCATGAAAACCCCTTATTATTTTGTCTCTTTTCACTTACATAAAATTCAAGTATAAAAATTCAGGCCATAGTTACCCAGGCAATTGTCAGGATGATCTAAGACCTGAAGTCCCAGACCAGAGCTTTACCATGAACCAGACCATCAATGAAATTGTGGAGTAGAAATGTAGATGATGCGTAAGCATTAATTTTTCTGTTGCCTTGAGGACATCGAAACCAAGGAAGGCAGCCAGCCTTCTGAGGTTAGATCTGTGTCAGAGGTTCTAATTCTTGAGGTGGCATCAGAAGCCCCTGGAGTGTGTGTTACATTTGGGCCCACCTTAAGAGTTGCTAAGTCAGAAGTTCTGGGGCTGGGACCCAGGGATCTGTCTTTCTAGAAAATTCCTAAATGATGCTGATGCTGCTAATCCAGGGCTCTTGCTTTGAGAATCACTCTTCTGTGCCATGCCAGGATCCAAATGTGCCAAAAGATTAAGAAAATGGACTGTTGGGGAGCTTGGCTCAGTCGGTTAAGCATCCAACTCTTGGTTTCTGCTCAGGTTATGCGCTCAGGGTCATGAGATCGAGTCCCAGGTCAGGCTGCATGCTCAGCCTACTTAAAGATTCTCTCTCCCTGCCGCTCCCCTACTTGTTCACACTCACTCTTGTGCACTCTCTCTCTCTAAAATAAATAAAAATCTTTGAAAAGAAAGAAAGAAAGAAAGAAAGAAAGAAAGAAAGAAAGAAAGAAAAGAAAAGAGAAAGGAAAGAAAGAAAGAAAGAAAGAAAGAAAGAAAGAAAGAAAGAAGGAAAGAAAGAAAGAAAGAAAGAAAGAAAGAAAGAAAGAAAGAAAGAAAGAAAGAAAGAAAATGGACAGGGATTCTCAACTGACTCTTTCTGTTTAGACAATGTATATACAACATATTATTTTTTTAAGATTTTTTATTTATTTATTTGACAGACAGAGACCACAAGTAGGCAAGAGAGGCAGGCAGGGAGAGAGAGGAGGAAGCAGGCTCTCTGCAGAGCAGAGAGCCCGATGCAGGGCTCGATCCCAGGACCCTGGGATCATGACCTGAGCTGAAAGCAGAGGCTTTAACCCACTGAGCCACCCAGGCGCCCCCAACATATTATTATTTTCATCATCCCCACGTATGTCTCCTGGTTTTTTAAACCCTCATGATCCTCTAGATACATATTTGGGGCACAACTTTCACCCAGCGTTCAAACATTCTATAATACAAATGCTTTGCGTCCTCATTTTTTGTCTACTTGATCTGCCAGTTTCTGAGAAAAGGATGTTAGAATCTCTCACCATGAATGTAAGATTTTCAATTTATTCATTTTCTTTATTTATATTTCAAAGCAATGATGAAGACTGTAAATTGCTTTGTGATTCTTCTATCTTCTTGGCAGGTGACTTATTAATATAATGCATCTTTCCTTTTTCCTTCTCAAAGCTTTCACCCTTGAGTTATATTTTGTCATTTTAACATTTCTACTCCTGTTTTCTTTTTATTAATGTTTGCCCAGCATATGATTTTCTTTCCCTTTATTTTCAAACTTTCTGCATCATTTGGTTTTATATTTGCCGCTTGTAAACAGCTCATAACTGGATTTTTAAATTCAGTCTGAGAGTCTGTGTCATTAAAAAATGAATTGTGATTCCTGACATGGTTTTCCTTTCTGCTGTCCTGTTTTGGTTTTCTGTTCAATGTGCACAGTTTTTACTCTCCTTTTTTTTTTTTCCAATCTCTTGTTGGCAAATGTTTTCTATTTTTCTTTTCTAATTACTTGGAAACCACCTGTCTTTACTGCTCTTCTTTAAATAACCACCTTTAGGGGCACCTGTGTGGCTCAGGGGGTTAAGCCTCTGCCTTCAGCTCAGGTCATGGTCTCAGGGTCCTGAGATTGAGCCCCGCATCGGGCTCTCTGCTCAGCAGGGAACCTGCCTCCCTCCCCCTCTCTCTGCCTGCCTCTCTGCCTACTTGTGATCTCTCTCTCTCTCTCTCTCTGTGTCAAATAAATAAATAAATAATCTTTAAAAAAAATAAAATTAAATCTTTTGATACGCATCTTTAAACATATTTTTCCAAAACTGGAAATGAATCCATTTGTTTATTCAACAAACATTCAATACCTGTCTACCCCGGGTGAGGCACTGTCCTGCGAGCAGGGATTTTGCAGAGAATGAGTAATAATCTCACAGAAATTGCATTCTGGTGGGAGGAGAAAGGCCATGGTGACAATAAAGACAGTGGGTGCTTATGCCAGCAAGGGGACCTTGAAAGACAGAAAAGGCAGTGGAGGTGATGGGGGCCAGGTCACAGAGGGCTATGTGGCTGAGTGAGGACCTTAGCTTTTGCACTGAGACAGGTGAGGATCGTTGGAAGGTCCTGATCACAGAAGAGAAGCAGGGTTTAAGCAGGGTCACTCTGGCTGCACTTGAAAATCTAAGGAAGGAAAGCAGAGGGAGAAGCAGAAGGCTCTTGGAAAAATCGGGCCACATATAATGGTGGCTTGAATCAAAGGAGTGACAGGGGTGATGACAAGTGGTCAAATTGCAGCTATACTTTGGAGGTAAGACGAAATATAAAGTCTGCTGGCAAACCAGAATCGTAGTATAAGTGAAAGAAAAGAGATGGGGATGCCAAAGATACTCTCCTCGACCAGACCCTCACCAGCTTCCTCAAAGCCCTCAAGGCCCCAACCCTGAACGCTGTCCTTGTCCCATTTAGACCAGTTTTAGTAAGAATTCTGCTGGGCTGGTTTAGTAAAATTCCCCCACCTTTGATATCTGTATGGACAGAACATTGGTGTCCCTCCCCCCACCAAAATTTCATCTCTTGAAGTCTAATCTCTGCCTTGGTGATACCTAATTAAGACGTGAGGTGGAATCCACAGAAAGGGTCCTTGCTCTTATAGAAGACATGACAGAGGGGAGCCTGGGTGGCTCAGCAGGATAAGTTTCTGCCTTTGGCTCAGGGCATGATCTCAGGGTCCTGGGATCGAACCCCGCGTCAGGCTCTCTGCTCAGCATGGAGCCTGCTCCCCCTCTCTCTCTGCCTGTCTCTCTGCCTACTTGTGATCTCTGTCTGTCAAATAAATAAATAAAATCTTTCAAAAAAAAAAAAAGAAAAATTGGGAGTTAAGTTCAGAACATATTCAATTTGAGATATCCACTGTACATCTATGTGTGATGAAAAGTGTGTGGTTATAAAGGTCTACAAGCTACGGGAGGCAGCAGGGGTAGAGATAAACTTCCAGTTCTCTGCAGAGAGACAGTATTTAAAGACAAGAACTTGGATGAATTTACAGGGGCAAGCAGTGTAAAATGAAAAGAATTCCAAAAACTGAGCCTTGGGAAAGAAAATATTTAGAGGTCAAGACAAGAAACAGAAACCAGGAAAAATGCTTAAAAGAATGAAAAAACAGAATGATGGGGGGAAATCAGGTGGTGACATGTCCCAGAAACCAGATGAAAACAGTGCTTCCAGAAGGAGACAATGCCAGATTCTGCTTGTAGTTCAAGTACGATGAGGCCAGAGATTGATAACTGGACTCAGTAATGTCACCAAGATCATTGGTGACACTGATAAGAATAATGATAATGAAGGCAAAAATCTATTTGGAGTGTTTTCTAGAAAGAAAGAGGGAAGAGAGACTGGAGGCAATTATGGACAACACTTTCAAAGAACTTTGCTGCAAAAGGAAGCAAAGAAAGGAGTTGCATTGGTGGCCTCACTCAGGCCAAGAGAAATTTATTTTCTTAATAGAGGATAAATAATAATGTGTCTATATGTGGATGGCAACAATCCGTTTGAGAGAGAATGGATTAAAACCAACTTTTGCAGGAGAGACAAGGGTTGACAGACAGAACGTAGACTATATGGACACCTCCTTTTTCCCCCCAGAATATATTTATTGAGGACACCAGATCACTTATCCTGTAAAGTTTCCCGCAGTCTAGATGTTGTCATTTGCATTTCCATGGTATAGTTTAGAATGCCTTTGGTGGTTTCTAAATATGATTTTTTTAAATATAGCAAGACTCTCTCTTTAGACAAAATACTATGTGAGTAATATTCACTGTGGATAAAGCATAGGAAGGTATGGCTTTTCTATGGGAGTGAAGCAGGGTGGGAGAGCCAGAAATGCCCACCCTCATGAGACCCTCTCCTGCCGTTCCAGATTGGGGAGGGAGGGCTGTACCACAGTTACCATAGAGCCAGGTCTGAACAACTCTGGAGTGGAGAATTAGTGGATAAGTGTGGATTTCTGTTCAAAGTGAGCTCTTGAACCCCTCCGCTTGTTCCTACCATCAAACTGGGATGAGATCGACATCTTATTTCTTGAAGCAGAGTGAAGATTTTCCATTGGAAGCTATTGCCATGACTGGAGATTATTTTCCATGGAGAGCAACCATAGTTAACAATCCTGTTCTGGATTTGTATAGCTCTTTGCATTTTGAGAGTTTCTACAGACAAGATATCATTAAATCCTAACTGCCAACTTCTGATAGGAAAGTGGCTCTGAAAGGTCAAGGAAGAAAGGCTATTATCATGCAGATAATAAGTGGGTTTCTCTCCGTATAATGTTCTCTTCTTTGGCTATCAAAATAATGGTACTGACCACAGATATTAGAAGGGCTTGCACTTTAAGTGGTTTTGCCGGAAGTGGCAAAGCATCCACACTTATTCTGTTTCCTAAACAATTAAAGGGACGTGTTCTCCAGACGACTCCAAAGCCAGAGCCACAAGCTGTGGCTACTGAACTCCTCAAAATTCACTGGCTTGTGGGAGGGTCAGAACGTGTCATCTGCAGGGTGCTCCCACTAACTGAGCTAACCAGCCTGGGGAGCCTTCTAATTCTAATTAAAATTAGAAAGGGGGCATTTGACTTGCTTGCTGTCCACGCCACGTAGGATATAGAAACCATTTCACCGTGTCTAACATCATTGAAACAGAGCTTCAGGGTTTCTTAGAAAGAACAATAATGGAACAGAAGGGAGTCAGGCATGTCGAAACAGATACTGTTCCACAGGAACACTGCTGTATAGACACAGGGACCCTGTTTAGGGATGTGGGTTTCTTGTCTTCTTCAGACTTATGGGAATTGCTAATATGGAATCAGGAGTTATGTTCATACCTTCATATTAAGAAGCAGAAAATTTATAAATATTTACCAGATTGTTGCATGTGACATATAATTTCTTCTCTCCCCATAAATTATAAAATGTGTTCACACTGTGTACATCACTAGGTGGGGAGAGTGTAGGAAGACAAGGAACAAAGTGGGTCATTGAAATGGCTAGGCCCACACTGGTGGCTGCCTGATCTCTTCCCCCACAAAACCCCACAAGGGAGAATGAAAGAGATTCTCAAAGCTCTGAAGTATTCACATTTAGGATAAAATTGATCAATCCAGGTGACTTCGAAACTCAGAGCTCTCATACTCACAAAGATTCAAATAATTAACTATTAAACATGGTCCTTAATACAAGCTTGTAAACCGGGCCAAAAGTCACATTGTCTAGCTTCCCATCCATACTGAAATCTTCACATCAGTTTTCCTCTCCTCAGTTCTATCCTCTACATCCCAAACTCCTTTTGATTATCTCAAATAAAATTAATCTCAAATAATAGATACTGATCAAATAATGACCGGAATCTTAGGTCATTGTGGACACTTGTCTTGATGCCAAACCAGAAGGGATAAAAACACATAGGTTAAAAACCGGTAGCTCAGGACTCCTGCGTGGCTCAATCAGTTAAGCATCTGACTTTGGCTCAGGTCATGATCCCAGGGTCCTCGGATCAAGCCCCTCATTGGGATCCCCACACAGAAGAGAGTCTGCTTCTCTCCCTCTCCCTTTGCCCCTCCCCCCCAGCTCATGTTCTCTTTCTCTCTGAAATAAATAAAATCATTTTGTAAAAATGGTAGCTTACTATTTAAATCTGGTACTTAGTTGATTACTAACATATACAAATTGTGAGATTTCTTATACATTTGATTTTATGTCTGAACCTAAAAATTTGGAAAATCTGGCAAAACTGGGTTCATGGATTCTCTGGGAGTCTCCACATTGCCACAGTCCCCACCACTCCCTATTGTCCTTACACTCATTCTGTTTCACTTTGTAAAGCATTTGAGCTTGCAGTCTGTTTCCAAATATAATCCCTGTCCCAATGCACCCTCTTTAATAATAGAGGAATCTCTAAGATAGAAACTGTAAAATCACAGCTTCTTGTTCTATTCAGTTATTCATTGATTCATTGCAATAATGGCATGCCTTATGCTGGCCACTGAGACTATAAAAATGAATACAGTCTCGAAGGATGGCTAACATCCAAAAACAGGAAAGAACCAAATGCTAACAAGGATGCAAAGCAACAGAAATTCTCACTCGTGCCTGGTGGAAACTCAAAATGGTACAGTCACTTTGGAAGACAGTTTGGCAGTTTCTTTGTTTCCCTTAAAAATTCATACACTGAAACACAACCCCTGCCCCAAATGTGGTAGTATTAGGAGGTGTAGGTTTGGGGAGGTAATTAGGATTAGATGAAGTCAAGCGGGTAGAGTCCTCATGATGGGGTTAGTGCCCTTAGAACCGGCAGAAGAAAGCTTGCATTCCTCTCTGCACTCTGCCTGTGAGGAGGCGAGAGAAGTCAGAGTCTGCAACCCAGAAGAGGTCTCTCCCCAGAACCGGACATAGCAGTTTCCCAATCTCAGACTTCCAGCCTTCAGACTATGAGATATAAAGTGCTGTTGTTTGTAGACCACTGCATCTATACTACTTCATTCCAGGGCAGCCTGAACTAAGACACACATGATTGTTTGTCACAGCTTTATATTCATAACTGCCAAAACTGGAACCAACAAGAGCTCCTTCCATATGCAAAATGGATAAATAAACTGTGGTACATGCACAAAATGGAATATTATTCAGTGATAATAAGGCACAAGCTATTAATTCACACAACGCAAATGAATCTTAAGTGCATTTTGTGAAGTGGAAAAAAAAAACTACTCTGAACGGCTATAGATGTAGGACATTCTGGGGTCAGGGGGAGCCTCTAAGGACAGAAAACAAATTAGCGATTGCCAGGAGTTTGAAAAGGGTTTGACTATTGGAAGCACATGGCACTTGTTTTGTTGTTTTTGTTGTTTTAAGATTTCATTTATTTGGGACGCCTGGGTGGCTCAGTTGGTTGGACGACTGCCTTCGGCTCAGGTCATGATCCCGGAGACCCGGGATCGAGTCCCGCATCGGGCTCCCAGCTCCACGGGGAGTCTGCTTCTCCCTCTGACCTTCTCCTCGCTCATGCTCTCTCACTGCCTCTCTCTCAAATAAATAAATAAAATCTTAAAAAAAAAAAAAGATTTCATTTATTTATTTGACAGAGAGAGATCACAGTAGGCAGAGCAGCAGGCAGAGAGAGAAGAGGAAGCAGGTTCCCCGCTGAGCAGAGAGCCTGATGAGGGGCTGGATCTCAGGACCCTGAGATCATGACCTGAGCCAAAGGCAGAGGTTTTAACCCACTGAGCCACCCAGGTGCCCCTGGCACAGGGCACTTGTTAAGGTCATGTAACTCATGTGCCTGGTACAGCAGTGGTACATACATGATGCTATGCATTGTCAAACCCATGAACTTTATGGTACAAGAGAGTGAACTTCAGTGTAAGCAAATTTGAAAATTACTTAGGAGGTCAGGGCTTCCCAGGATAGAATGGAGCCAGGAGAATCTAACTTTATCACAAATGTATGAAATAACTTCATATAAGGAGTGGGAGGGAAAAAGGTGCTGACCTAGTAACTTCAGAAATGAGGGGAGTCTGCAAGACTGAAGGCAGAAAGAACCCTACACAAGCATGGTACTCCAGCTGGTCAAGTTTTTCCCATGCACAAAAAGGTTAACAATTTTGAAACCATGATGCATGTAGAGATGGCCCCCAATTTACAATAGTTCAACCTACAATTTTTTTGACTCCACAGTGCTGAGAAAGCAATTTGTATTCCATAGACACCACACTTTGAATTTTGAATTTGGATCTTTTCCTGGGCTAGCGACACACGTTACAGTCCACTCTCGTGATGCCAGGTGGCAGCAAGCAGCTCCCAGTCAGCCACACGATCACAGGTTCACTTCTGGCCCTCCTGCACCCATATAACCATTCTGTGTGTTGCCTGCAGCACAGCATTCAATGAATTAGATGAGATAGTCAACATTTTCTTATAGAATGGGCTTAGTATTAGATTATTTTGCCCAATTGTAGGCTACTGTAAGTGTTCTCATCACATGTCAGTTAGGCTAGGCTAAGCCACGGTGTTCAGTAGATTAGGTGTATTAAATGCATTTTTGATTTATGATATTTATCTTAGGATGAATTTATGGTGATGTAACCCCAGCCTAAGTCAGAGAAGATCTGTATACTAGATCTGTATACTAGAACTGAACAAGGAAGTAAATGGAGAGCAGATGGTGGGGACCAGGTTTTTCACCATAGGATGGGAGGTTACAAACAAGCAAAGGAAGGCTGGAATGATCCATGTGGTGATGGATTAGCACTGGGGACACCAATATATGAGCTCATGTTTAATATAATATGGAAACAGATGGATACATATAGAAATATTTATAGATATGTGTATATGTACAGGTTAGTGTACGCACATATATTTCTTTGCTGTCTCAGCTAAAAAGACCTAGAAACAGTGACAGCCCAGCAGCAATGAACACACCCAATGTGTGTCACAAATTAGTCTCTAATACCACTCTCCGATAAAAGGAACCAGGGCTCCTTGGAGAAATATCTGATTCTAGGGCTGGGGCAGGTTCCATAGAACAAGCATCTCATCGAGCCAGAAAGTCAGGAAGTGCTCAAAAAAAATAAACTAACGGAAGTATGTAAAAGAGATACTGATGGCAGCCTGAAAGAGTTCCCAGTGGATGAAAGAATTTGAGCAACAAAATAAATAATGTAGTATTGGATTGTAACCCAGTGGATGAAATAAATATGCATGAATCCCTACTAATACAAATGATTGACTGAATAAATAAATGGGAAAGAAGAGACAAATCTCCCATACAGAAGAATCCAGATAATTTATGCAAAGACTCCCTCCTCAAGGAGGTTGCGTGTGAGCTGCACTTAGTGCGTTGGTTCCATTGAGGAGCAAGAGGCAAGCAGCGGGAAAAGCACACTGGAGAACCTTGATGAAAACGACCTGAGCCAGGTGATGAAGAGTGATGTTATCAGTGACAAGTCATTTGACAGCATGAAACATGTCCCCTTAGAGCACGTGATGAGAAGGACACTTCGCTACTGCTGTCCTTCTCCCCAAAGCCAATAACCACAGTCTAACCATGAGAAAAGCATCAGACAAAGCCAAAATGAGGGACATTCTACAAATGACCTATATTCTACAAACTACCTGACCAGCACTCCTCAACACTGCCAACGTCCTAAGAAACCAGGGATGTCACAAACCGTCACAGACCAGAGGAGGCTCAGGAGACATGATGACTAAATGCAGTGTAGTGTCCTAGACTGAAACAGAACACAGATGTTAAGGGAAGGCTATGAAGTCTGAATAGAGTCTGAGGTTTCATTAATAGTATGGACTAGGGGTGCCTGGGTGGCTCAGTGGGTTAAAGCCTCTGCCTTTGGCTCAGGCCATGATCCCAGGATCCTGCGATCAAGCCCCACATCGGGCTCTCTGCTCAGCAGGGAGCCTGCTTCCCCCCTTCTCTGTGCCTGCCTCTCTGCCTGCTTGTGATCTCTGTCTGTCAAATAAATAGATAAAAATCTTTAAAAAAATATATATATATATATAGTATGGACCAATGCTGATTCCTTATTTGGGACAAATATCCTATGGTAATGTAACACAATAACAACATCCGACTGAAACCAGTGGAGGGGTTCAAAGGAATTCTCTGTACTATCTTTGCTAATCCATCGCTGCACTACCTGTAAATTTTAAACTATTCTAAACTGAACAGTTTCTTTCAAAGCAAGCAAACAAAAGGAAATCTTGAGAGGGTTCCCAGTCCAGAAGGGAGTGTATTCCCTTCGCTTAGAACACAACCTTCCTGGTGAGCTCCTCACTCTTTCTTCGGATCTCAGTTGAAATGTGATTCCTTAATTGTCTAAGCCCCAAACTGGGTCCCCTCTTTATCACTTCTCCTCACATCCTTCCTCATTATTCCCGGCAATTACGTCACTATGCTTGTATTTGGTAAGCGCTCTTTAAAATCTGTCTCCCTGGCCACGCTCTAAGCTCCCTGAGGACAGAGACCGTGTCTGTTTTGCCCTCCGTTGTACTTGCACTATCTAGCAGAGAACTTGGCTCACAGCTCATGCACGATCAATAGTTCCGGAAAGAGCGTAGGGATGGTGGCACACAGCTCATGCACGATCAATAGTTCCGGAAAGAGCGTAGGAATGGGGAGGAGGGAGGAAAATGGGAGGAAAAGAGGAAGAGAGGGAAGGAAGAAAGAATGGATATGCATCATGATAGAGCCACTACCATAGGATGAGGAGAGCAGACTGCAAATGGAGAGTGAATAATGAGTAGGTATGGCACAGAGGCTTTTTAGGGCACTAAAAATACTCTATAAAATACTGTTGCGGTGAAAACACATCATTATACATTTGGCAAAACACTTAGAATATACAACTTCAGGAGCAAACGATAAGATAAACTATGAACTTAGGGTGATAACATTGGCAAATGAGTTCATTTATTGTGACCAACATGCCACTCTGGTGGGGAATGTTGACCGTGAGGGAAGATCTGGGTGCGTGACGTGGGGGCAATGAGGGAGCTCTCTGTATCCTCCTTTTCATTTTGCTGTGAACCTAAAACTGCTCTGAAAACTAAAGTTTAAAAAAAAAAAAAGACAGCTTTCCAAAATAGAAGTAAGATGCCTTCTAAGAATTATACAAAAGAACACATGCCTTTTACATTTGTATGTGTTCATGTTCATGCATACACAGAACATTTTACACCCATTGTAAAACATGTATCCAAAATCTCCCCTCCAGAAGACCGCCATTGGACAGGGTTGATCTGGTTTCTTTGTTTTTGTTTTCTCTTCCTTAGTTTTTACCCTCTAAAAACAACACTGCCAATCCTGGGTCTAATGTTCTGATGGAATGTATACTTTGCCTGTAATACAATTTTTTATTTCAAAGTATGCCCATTTTTTTAATGTTAATTGCTTTACATATTTCCTAGGTGTCTCTAAATCCATATTTTATACCACCTTGCAATTAAATCTTCAACAGATACAGTTCAACAACATCCAGGAGCGGGAAGGGATGCGCTACCTTGCAGGTGATAAAAATTCACAGTAAAGCCACAGATGTAGCAGAGTGAGAATTACTGCACCAGCAGGAACTGGAGATAAAAGAGGATTACACATGATGAAATGTGGTAATTGACTAGAAGTCACCGAAAATACCAGATGGATGTCACTGCTCTGTATAACTCTAATGTGCCTGTATACTTTATTGAGCATCACTAGAGGTTCGCTTTTGGTATTTGCTTCAGTGTAATTGAAGTTTATTGATATGCTATTATTGCCCAGTTTAGATGTGACCATAAAAAATATAGTTTGATATACTTGTGTCTCCATAGAAATCTTGGACTTTGCCTCTTAAAATAAAGTCTCATAGTAATAATCGCCATAATATTTATTCCTTTTCCTCCATTAGACCTTTACGTAGAATATGGACAGTAACTGCTCCAGATAGCACTGAAATTGCAGGGATATTTTAGGGAGTGATTGGCGCATAAAAGATCAGACATGCAATTTTGGATACTACCAAGGGAGACTTACAAAGGATTTTTATGTTGAAGGTAAAAGAAAACAAATTTATATGCTGAAATGAGTTGCCATAGGTGGTGTGGTTTCCCATTAGTTATCCTGGGTTTATTTCCTCATTTAGTTTTCAACATAGGGAGGGGATAAAAATCACTGTTCATCTGAGCTAGAATATTCGTTCTGTAAACACAGGAGCCTCAGATGTCAGCACAAGACCTCCCAGCATACTAAGCAAAGGCCATTTCCCTCCACAACAAACATTTTAAATTACGCAGGAAATAATGGGCGTGAAAACGATCGCTTCTCAGAGCAGCCAAGAAAAACTCTCCATGGGAATTCCTGGTACAGCTCGAATCTTATCACTGACAAGTTAGTATAAACTGATGAGAAGCTGCTGTAAGGCCCAAGTCAAAGGGCCATGCAACCTGATTATATTTTCACACACTGAAAATTAAATTCCTTTACTAAAGAAAACAATTCGATGCTGAACTTGGATGAGCCACATGGACTGACATGAAGCCAATGAAGAAATGTGTGGCGTGGTCACTGGAACACAAGACTTCTTGGAGGAAACAAACACAGGGAAGGTGGGTCTCAGCTGAGGGAGACCCATTTCATTTTCTATGCCCAGTGCCCTCTCCAGCCCACAAACACATGCTCCATCCCCTGGACACACCCCCTAGGTCCCATCCCAACACGCTTTCCTCCATGGGCTGCCACCTTCAGTGGTTGCAGGCCTCCACCCTTGACCTGCACTTCCAACCCTGGAGCAGAGTTTCTCAAAGGCCTTTCATCCATGGACCATCTGCACGAGAATCTCCCATATTTATGAAAAATTCAGATTCTGAGGCTCCACACCATACCCACTGAGTCAGAATCTTTGAGAAATCTCTGCAATTTTTAATGACACACAATGTCACATCAATGTCAGGTGCACAACATAGTGATGCCATAAGTCTGTACGTTGTGCTCTGCTCACCCCAAGTGGAACCCCCCTCCATCACCATATAGCACTATTACAGTATCACTGACTATATTCCCTGTGCTGTACCTCTCATCCCCATGACTTCTTCATTCTGTAACTGGAAGCCTGTACAGAATCCCTGCATTTTTATTAAGCTTCCCAGGAGAATCTCATTCACAGGAAAGTAAAGGAAGTGTTGACTTAGAGTTTACAGTAACCTGCTTCTGGACGTAAAGGAAATCAAGTTAAGGGAGGAGTGGGTACATTATAAGAAGGAAAAATCTTCTAGACGTACAGTGCCTAACTCTGTATTTGGCACATAATGTAGGTTCTTGATAATGTCAAATGCACGCATGCATGAATGAATGAAAAAAATTAAATGAATGAAGGATTCATTTCTCTCATGGAGGTATCCTATATTTTCATATGTTATACCAAACATGTCTGGACCTACTTCTATCTAATTTGGGGGAAAAGAATTCAAATTTGAAAGCAGTTTGCTATTCTGAGAATAGGATAACCACAGAATGGTCCAGCAGCTCTGTAGAGCTGGCTGGACTGGGACAAGGAGAAAGTGGGTGGGCAGAAGAGAGAAGTGCTAAAGCCTTTAGTAACTCAGCTCGCCTGGCGCTGTTTGGACGTGGTGGAGAAAGACAACAACTCCCAGGTGTGGAACATGTCTCCTCTCTTTGTTTTCTATCACTTCATGGTCTTGATTATGAAACATAGCTCGTAATACATCCAAGGGCATATTTCCATATCTCACGCAGTTGAGAGCACTGCACTGAGAACAAGAAGCCATATGCCATTATTATTATTGTTATGTGCTCGCATACCTTTCCCATCTGGCATGTCTGTTTCTTTTTCCTGCTTACTTTCCTCATCCTGTGTGCACACATTCAACAAGTACTGTGGATTTCAGTTCGGGACTGGGGGGCTATGTACGGCAAGCACAGAACCAAACACCAGATTTGTTTTCATTTTTGATTCTTCCTTAAGAATCAAAGCACATTCACGTAACAGAAGAGTTAAGCACACACTTGGGGTTGCGTTCTATGTTTGGCTACAGAGTTACCAAAACGTGTGAAGCCCAGTCCGTGCTTACAAAAAGCAAAAAGTCCTACCTGGTCAAGGAGATTGTGAGGAGCTAAATTTTGCCCCTAAGATTCATATGTTGAAATTCTAATGCTCACTACCTCAAAATGTACTTGGAGATAAGTTATCTAAAGAGGTAATTAAGTAAGATGAGGTCATTAGGGTAAGCCCTGATCCAATATGACAGGCATCCTGTTATGAAACAAAAGGCAGAATCTTGGTTGCCCGAGAGCCTGAGGCTTTTGCCTACAACCTCTTGGTGGCCCTGCTGCAGATGGCGGCACATGGCATTCCTGGCCAGTGTGAATAACTTGACGTCACACAACACGACTGCTACAAAAGCAAGCTTGAATGGATGACTCACCAACGAGGTACTCGGGAGAAGGACATCACATGTGTGTGGGCATCAAACATCCACTAAAGACATGACTAAAGGAGAAACCAGTGCCAGTATAGACTGTCTCCATCACACAAGTGTATCAAACTGAGCCTAGGGTACAGATGGTCAAGTCACTCGGGCATGGAGAGTAGTTGTCCCACAAGTTCTGCATTCAGAAAAACCCAGATTCAATGATGCTTGAGAAGAATGCTTAATGTCTCTGACTCCTGAATTTCTGGACTTGTAGATGAAATTTGTTCAGAGGATCTAGAGAGTTTAGACCTTCAGAATCTCAAGGTGGAGGGCAGCAGAAATCACTTCACAGGCATGAATGCTTCTGTATTCCTTTCCTTTGGCTGTTGGAGCAAAATACCACAGACTGGTGGCTTACAACAGAAATGTATTCTCGTACAGTTCCGGAGGCTAGAAGTCTAAAATCAAGGGGTTGGCAGAGCCATGTTCCCTCTGAAACTCCGAAGGGTAGAATCCTTCCTGTCTTATTTCAGCTTCTGATGGAGACCATCAGTTCTTGACTTTCCTCGGCTAATAGCCACATCACTCCCATCTCTGCCTCTGTCACTACACGGCCTTCTCTCCATGTGAATCAGTCCTTACGCCATCTTTGTACAAGGACACCAGCCATTTTGGGGTAAGAGCCCGCCCTACTGCAGTAAGACCTCATCTTAACTAATTACATTTGCCCTAAGCCTACCCCAATTCTGAGGTCCTAGAGATTGGAACTTCAACATACCTTTTGGGGGAACATAATTCAGCCCACAACAGTTTATTTTTAAAAACTCAGTAAAATGAGGTAGAGAGAGAAACCGCCCCCTTCCCTAGGACAGTCACCTCAGGCTCCAGTTTTCCTGACTCACATACATGGCAGGTGTCACAAGCAAACGGGAAAATTGTTCACCGTCATCTGAGACTGCAGCAAACTTGAACTGAGCCTGGGCTGACTTTAATGGCTATTTGTTCTTCCACAGTGAAACTGGAAACAAGTTAATTACACCCTGAGTTTTAGAGGCTTTCTTCTGGGCAAAGGAAGTGCCTCCATTTCAGGAGTGACTGGCCCACCTCACCCAGTCAACTCTTTCATGGCCAGGAAAGCAGCGGCACCACCCACCTGACACAGTACCAGCACTAAACTCTAGGTTTGAATTTAAAACAATAAACGAGGGGCACCTGGGTGATTGGTCAGTTAAGCATCCACTTCTTGATTTTGGCTCAGATCACGATCTTGGAGTCATGAGGTGGAGCTCTACATTGGGCGCTGGGCTGGGCGTAGAGACTGCTTAAGATTCTCTCTCTCTCTCTCTGCCCTTCCCTACCAGCTTGTGTTCTCTTACTCTTTCTAAAAAAGCAACAACAAAAATAAACTAATTAGAACTACTTGAAAAGGTGGTTTTACATGTAGCCCACACAAACGCATCATAGGCTCCCTCAAAGTTGCCCACAGAGTCTCAGGAGAAGGGACAGAAGAAAAAACGTAAGCCAACACCTAAGTACATAGTCAATTTGTATAGTTTGACACACCCCTGCCTTCAAGGCCATTACAATCTATGAAGGAACACGAGACATGAGTACACATGATTTTAGTCCACAGCGGGCTGTGGTACTATAGAGAGAGAATGCGCTAAGGGACTCTGAGATAGAAGGAAAGCCAGATGTCTAACTGACACAGAAACCAAATCACACTGTCAGCCCCCATTTGGTGTGTGTTTCCTTGGTAATGTCTATGCATCTTCTGTGATAGTGTCACTCAGGATTTATAATGACAGAGGTGACAGAATAACTCCAAATTCCCTGACAAATCATGGCACCATTGTGGATTCTTATTTTACCTTGTTTCTTAAGTTAGAAATTTATGTTTTGATTATCCCCCATGATAACTCATGTCATAATAGCAATAATTACAGCTTCACAGTTGCTGCTTAGTCCTTCTCCAGTTTTTAACTCCACAGCCTAAAAAAGATGTTTGCAGCTTTTGAGAATTATTTCGAGAAAAATATGGTGTAGGAGCCACAGAATATGCGACTTCATCGCCATAAATTTGGAGGCCGGAAAAGAGGGAGAAGAAAGCTTGAAATACGAATAGGACGAGGCAGAAACTAAAATTTAAGCAATGGCAGAAAGTCATAGAAAAAATCTACAGCCCTCCTTGCAAAATTTTCATTGTTGCTGTGATAAGGATGGGCTTGACGTGGGCCACTCAGTACATGATGCATATAATTTCAGAGAGCTCTCTGACCAAATCCTTCTTTCATGTAGGAGAAATGGTGTTCTGGCATGGATCTACTTGGAGCCTCTTGGAGTCAGCCTGAGAGGTCATCACCCTTTTCTGCTCCCTCCTAGCTTGTCAACTCTGGGTACCACACTGTGGTTACACTACTGCTGCCCTAAGGGATTCATTTGAAGACATGTGTTCCCGGCTCCCTTAGCTTTGAAAAGATAGGAGCCGCCAAGACCTCAGCATCATGGTTCCTGCTCCTCATGATCTTCTGCCATGTTAGGAAGACTCCTAGATCGAATCAATGAGCAGGTCACAGTAAAAGGAGGCAGAGGCAGAGAGACAAAGGTACCTGGTGAGCCCACTAGTCACAGTCATTATTTGTCAGCTAGCTGTTTCTCCGTGCAGACAGACACACACACTCACGCTCACACACCGTTCCCCCACCCCAGGCCACCACTGATTGGACTGGGGGAAGGCATTGATCCAGGCTGAGGGAGAGTCCCTCCTCTGGGAATTTGGAGTTAAGGGAAGCAAAATACAACCCAGACAGAGACATGTTTGAGGCTGGATCATCACTCGGGTGGTCTCAGTGGTCCCCGGCTCTGCATGCCCTGTAGACAAAGCAGCAGAAAGGGCCAGTCTGCCATGGGAAAAGAGTGAAGAACTCACAACAGAAAGAAACACGGACCAAGAGATGGGCAGAACTTTCCCTGGGGTTTGGCCAAATTCCTGGTCTCTATAATGATCGTCTTTGAATCGCAGCCCCATCCCCGCCCTTAAGTTCTATTAAACATACCTACTTGTTGTTAAAAGCTAAACCGAGGCACATTAAAAATTTTGAGAGTTCGTTTGAGCAAAGATCATTTTGCAACAGTCATCAGCAAAGCAGCAGCAAATGGTTAGGAGCACTTCCCTGACAGGAGAAAGAGGCAAAGCCAGAAAATGATTGATGGGCTAGAGCTTAAAGCCTAGTTGACTGTTGGTTGTCCTCGGGTTTCAATTTAGGAACTTTGAGGCATTTTAGGCTTCGATTGTGTTTGCTTAAGTAGCTACTAAGCAATCAGAACCACCCTAGTTCAATGGCTCCCCCCTATTTAATTAATTCAACACTGTGCCCTTATGATCAATTCCCCCTTTTTAACTTCAGTTGCTTCTGTTATTTTAAAACAAGAGAAAATACAGCGCAGAGCCATTGTAGAAAGTCCTGGGCGTGTAAGTTGTAGCAAAAAGTCGCACAAACGCTAACACCATGCACCTACAGGACGCCACTCTCGCTGTGAAGTTCCTTGTTTGTATGAACTGCGCATGCGTGCTACTCACTGCGTCTCCACAGACATTCTCCAGCCCCAGCCCGAGTGCCCTCGAGCCCCTCCTGGAAAATATGGTTGGTTGTCACTGGCTGGGATGTGCCCAGGCTCTTCTGTTGCCATTATGATAATGCACTGGGACAGTGCAACTCCGATTTAAAAAAAAACAAAAAACAAAAAACAAGTAGCTCAGAACATCAAACACAACTGTAATCATTTACATCAGTCACGAGTGGCCCCACTTAACAGGCTTTCTGAAGAAAAAAAAAGAGAGAAAAGAGCATTCTTGTTGCTGCATTGAAAAGTGTGAAAATGATCGTTTGTCTAACACAGCTTCTGCCTTGAACACTGATATGCCCACAATGTAGATGGAGATCAAAATAGCGAGCACAGACAAACAAATAATGCAAAACGGTCTCAAGAAGAACACCCATGGTTTCGTTTTCTGATTTATTTAAAAGGCTCACAGGGTGCAAGCCTCCTTTCTTTCTCATTTCCAAAGCCGGGGTTTGTCATGCCTGTCCCGTGCCAGTGTGACTGAGCTAGGTCTCCAGCGCCCTTCTTTAAAGTGTGCATAAAGCAGAGGTGCCCAAAGCTTGCCCAGAGCACCAGACCCAGCTGCCACCGTCCTGGAATGTGGGCCACTGTGGGCCCAGAGCGATGAAAGCCCAGGATCAGGCATCTCCAATGCTTTGATTTACAAGAACAGCTTGACACCCATAGCAACGTGGCTAACGTGAAAAACACAAGATAAAAACATTCCATTTAATTAAAAGCCCACAGTTCAATGGTAGTATAATTATTACAAGTGCATTTTATGGCTGTCTGCATTCATTTTGGGTACATAAATTAATATGCAAATTGCCAGGCCCTCTCGTGTTCTTAAGAAGTTCCCCCATCAATCTTTTCTCCGACATGTCAATTGCATAAAGCGTGGCTTTTTAAATGCAAAATAAAATTCACATTTATGGTTCTTCTGAAATCTCCCTGTGCCGGCAAGCTTTGTTTTAGATGAAGAGTGTTTAATTAACAGAGCTCACCTCTCTCAGAGGGCCTTCAGGACCACAGAGGGGAGGCCAAGACACTCTATGGTCTTCTGGCTAATCAGGATTAGAGACTATTTTCCATCTCAAGGACCACCTATCAAGGTATTTGTGATTCTTCACTCAGCCCATCAAGGACTTTATTATGGGAAAATATTGTTCTGATTTACAAAAATGCAAATTCTCAAACCGTAGACAGATGAACTTAATATTATTCACTGGGAAATTCTATGACGAATTACTTAACAGATGGTTTGTAGGTATTCAGAAAATACCTTGCCCCCCTGGCCGTGGCCCCTAAGAAGTGGCGTGGGCTGTCTTAGAACGCGATGGGACCAACTGCCCTCATTTCCTTCTCTGAGTTGCTAGACTGACTTACCAGGAGCATTCCATAAATATATCTCAATGTCAATAGGCTTTTGGAAAAAATCTTTCATGGCCTCCTAACAGACATATTCAGTAGATGAACCAGCTGTTTGAAGAGCCACATCCAGAATTTATGGAGGTACCGGGGATTCAAAGGGAGGACTTTAAGGTAAGCTCTGACTCCATATTTGGCACTGTTCCTTTATTATTTCTAGTGTTGATCTGAATAATGTGAAGGAAATCAGAATATATCACCCCAAAATATGCCTCTTGGATGCAAGAATTATTTTGAGCTAAAGACAATTAAGAAAGAGCAAATGCAGGAAAAGCTTTCCGTCCTCCCCATATTTGCTAAAAGTGGGATTTCAGTTTACAAAGGTGTCTCCTTTCCCCTCTCTACTGGGAAGGAGAAAGTTAATCACTGGACACAACTTGAGACCTTCATCAGCCTGGAGATGGCACCAGAGGAATCCACATAACAAACTTCACCAACCAGCTTTGGTCCACCCTTCATTTCCCGTGTATTTATTTGCCTTCCTTCTAGTTGTTGCCCCGAGGGACACGGGGTCCTTTTCCTTTGTCTTGTCACTTGTCTAGAAACTTATCGTTCTTTTGCTAAGATGCTATATAAACTCAAGTTCTAACTATACCTTTGAGTTACACATCTCTGGCTACCCCTATGTGTTCTATGTGTGGTGGACATGTTAATAAACTCTGTTTGCTTTTCTTTAGGTAATCTTTCTTCCGTTGGTCTAATTTAAAGGACCCAGCTAGAAAACCTAAGACAGGTAGAAGAGAGATTTTCCTTCCCTGCAAAAGTCAGAGAAAATATGCTTGAATAATGTATAAATGTCTCAATGCTAGAAGTATATACTTCATCAGAATTAAAACCCCTGAAGTAAAAACATCTCAAGAGACTGAGCCTATTTGGTGAAAAAAAATCAACTTTCTAAGAACAAAATTGACTTAACAGTTCATTTAAACACACACACACAAACATACACACTTAAAGTTTGGGTTGTCTGTAAATCCAAGAGTGTCTATTAGCTTGACGTCCAGGTCTAAGTAATGATAACAGATTTCATTAAAATAAAAATTATACAACCTAGGGGCGCCTGGGTGGCTCAGTGGGTTAGGCCTCTGCCTTCGGCTCCGGTCATGGTCTCAGGGTCCTGGGATCGAGCCCCGCATCGGGCTCTCTGCTCAGCAGGGAGCCTGCTTCCCCCTCACTCTCTCTGCCTGCCTCTCTGCCTACTTGTGATCTCTGTCTGTCAAAAAAATTAATTAAATAATCTTTAAAAAAAAAAAAGAATTATAGAATCTAAATTAAATTATTCTTATTTACTACCAGAGCCAAGAACAGTGACTAGCACATAATAGGTCCTCGATAAATACTTACTGGATAAGTAACATGACATACTTTCCATCCACCTTTTTAAATTAGTAATAAAATTTAGATTGATTTTAGAAAATTTGGAAAGCACGAAAAAGCAAAAAGAAGAATAAATTATCTTTAAGCCTGAGATGATCCCTATTCCTATCTTAGCATATTCCCTTCAAGTCTTTTCTTCATGCACTTTTCACATGGTCTAAATAAACAATTTTGCATCATAACTTACTTTACAAAAAAATATTTTCTACATCATTAAAATCTCCATAAATGCAATTTATGTAACTATGTAACAGTCCATTTTGCAGATGTACTGCCACACATTCTTGGCTATTAAGACTGTTTGATTGTTTTATATTTAAACGAAGCTGTGATAAGTATCCCTGTGTACAAGGCCTTTTCTATATTTCACGCTGAGTAAGAACAACCTTGCAGTTGGAGATCTCCAAAAGTAAAGCAAGTCCCCTTGTGAAAATAACCAAGAAGGCAATTATCCCCCACTAAAGTATGAAGGGGTTCAGGGCAGCTCCCCACCCCACCCCCAGAATGTACCTCTATGGCATGTGGATCATTTTGAGCTGAAGCCACTTGAGACCCTGTGGGCTCAAGACAAAATTTTGCCCCTCCCTTATCTACACAGATGAGTCTACATTGTGGGTCTTTCCCAGAATAAAGATTATTAGCAGAGATCAATTTTACCTGAGTGACCCATCCGTATGCAGGGCAAACATCTAATTACCAAACACCCGCTCCTCCAATTGCCCTGGGAAATGCATTCCTTTCCTCTGAAATCCCAGACCCCCTTCACCTTAGTTCAGAATGACATATATACCTCATTTTGCTGGATTGTTTTTGGAATTTCCATGTCCATGTGGATTCCCCATATGTACACCTATTGAACCTGATCTTCTCCTGGTAATCTGTCTCATGGAGATTTCATTCTTGGTCCATCCAGAAGAACCTTTCAGGGGGCAGAATTCTTGCTTCCCAACAAGTACAATGCCTGCCAGGGAAAGACAATTGATTGTGGTGAAGCATAACCTTTGCAACCACAGATTTCTGTCTGATTTTTAGCTCTGCTGTGTACCAGCTGCCTAAGAATGGAGCAAGTTTTCTGGAAGCAAGTCTCAGTTTTCTGTTCTAAGAAATAAGAGTATAACATGGACTTTACTGGATTGCTGTGAGAGTTCATGGGAAATGTTGCCTAACAGTGGCAAGTGTAATAGCTAAGAACCTGTTAACTGTTTCACTGCTGTTTCTACTCTCCTTATTGCATGATTTTCAGGGGCATGTTTTTTGTTTTGTTTTGTTTTAAATTTGGACAGGCTTCCCCATACAGAGGTGAGTGATAGGGACCCTGCATGAAGTTGTGCAGGCAGGGCTGGGAACATAATTTGCAGTACAAAATGATAACACAGATCTTTTTGTTCGAAAGTTATCAAAATTTTCAAGATGGCAACAACAGAGCATTAAAGGGAGCACGGGTCCCTTCTAACCACAGGGACCCCAGGCGATCACACAGAGTGCGCTCGCAGAAGGCTGGCGGGTGCACAAGCTGTCCACGGTCTGCCCTAGTGCTGCAGCAGCCCTGCTGGGACTCCCACCTTGGGGGGTTGCTATCTACACCCAGTGCTGGAAGACCTCACCAACTCTCTACGTAGTCGTGCATGGCAAACATGGTCATGACTACCCCAAGCTGCAAGAAGCTATTAACAGAGGTCTGTAATTCTGTTTCCATGAAGATAGAACCAGTCACTATGCGCCAGAAAGTTCTTCCAAGTCAGCTGAACAACAAGAAAGGCCGGACACAAACTTATATATTGAAGGGCACCATAGAAAGGGCCAGCTATGACTCATTGCAGTTAAAAATTAAATTCACATCACACTATGCCTCTCCTCACAGTCTCCAAGTACCTTCAATAGCATAATGTTTCATCTTCATCTTTAAATTTTTCAGAAGATCACAAAACATTTTTTAGAAATCTATTGCAGTAATCATTTTATTTGACCAAAAAACCAGTGACACTTTTCCTCCTTTCTCTAGAATATAACCCAATATTTCTGTGGTTTACATGAACTGTAGGGGAGGAAAAATAATATTTCCTCTATGCTTCTCAGTACTTGGTTGAAGGCTACCCCCCTACAATAAAAGATAGATTAACAAGAAAAGAAAAACAAACATAAGTTTATTAACATGTATACCTCCTGTGTACATAGGAGATACCCAGGAAAACTGAGTGACACCCAGACATGGCCCAAAGCGGAGACCTTGAATACCATCCTCAGCTAATGACAAAGGAAAGGTTTGGGAGGGGAGGGTGAGAGGGGGTGGGAGCCAGTTTGGGGAGGGGGGATGGTAAACAAGGAAAAGCACCCTAAGCAAGGGTAAGGTTTATTGTGCAGATTTAAATCACTGCCTTCTCCATTGATAAGATTCTTTTGTGATTTACAGCTACCCTTTTCTTCCCTGGTACAGAGAGGGAGACATGCTTATAAATTGAGATTTCCTTTATAAATGTAAATTGCCCTTACAAAAGGATAGCTACTACTTTGTCTTCCAAGCTTCTCCTATGTCTGCTGTTTCTCAAAAATAATTCTTATACCAAAGAGCCATATTTTGGGGTGGCATGTATGCATCCTTCAACACAATAGGTGGTTACTAACATCCAGTAGCTGTTGACAAGAAGAATGGCTAATTCCCAAAACTGTGTCTCTACATTTCAAAAAACATTTACATTACTCTTACATTCTCCCAAAATTTTATTTCCAAGCCTTTCCTTGTGTTCAGTGTCTCTTTCTAAAGAATCTACTTACAAAAACTGCTTACACCAACAAATAATTACATAAATACTAGATACATTACTCTATGGGGGAACCACCTCTCATACAAACCCTATTTCAGGTTCTTTCTTTTAAAAAAAAAAAAAAGATTTATTTATTTATTTAATTCAGAGAGATAGTGAGAGCACAAGCAGGGAAGGGGGCAGAGAGAGAGAGAGAGAGAACCCCAAGCAGACTCCCCACTCTGTGCAGAACCCAATATTGGGCTTGATCTCACCACCCTGAGATCATGACCTGAGCCAAAATCAAGAGTTGGAAGGTTAACTGACTGAGCCACCCAGGTGCCCCTATTCCTTCTTCTAACTTGGATCTTAATATGGTCTTAAAACCTCCCTTTGTGGTAAGATAATTAATTGTCTCCAAAGATGTCTATATCCTAATCCCTGGATGTTTTGATTATTAGCTTATAGCAAAAGGGACTTTGCCAAGTTAAAGGTCTTGAGATGGGGGATTATCCAGATGGACCCAAATGGAATCACAAGGGTCCTTTTAAGAGAGAGGTAAGGGGGTCACAGGAGAAAGTAGAGATGTGACAACAGAACATGAGGAGCACTGTGAGGAAGGGATCATGAACCAAGGAATGTAGGTGGTCTCCAGAAGCTGGATATGGTGAGGAAACAGATTCTCCCCTAGAGCCTCCAAAAGGAACCAGCCTTACTGATACATTGACTTTAGTCCTAGTGAGTCTGATTTTGGACTTCTGGCCTCCAGAACTGTAAGAGGATATATTTGTGTTGTTTTATAACACTAAATTTGTGGTAATCTGTGTTGGGGAGGAAGAATTTCCTCCATCCTTTAAGGTTCTTCTTACTGGACTAAGAGCCAAATTGTCATGAGATGGATTAACAGGAGAAAAATCAAATGTAATGGTACATGTAGGAACTCCTGGGTGGCTCAGTCAGTTAAGTGTCTGCCTTCAGCTCAGGTCATGATCCCAGGGCCCTGGGTTTGGGTCCTACGTCAGGCTCACGGCTCAGTGGGGAATCAGCTTCTTCCACTCCCTCTCCCTCTCCCCCACTGGCCTGTGCTCTCTGTCTTCCAAATAAATAAATAAAATCTTAAAAAAAAAATAGTAGTATATGTACAGGGAATCCACACAGACATGGTAACACCAAAGACAGTCAGGCAACATGATGCTAAGGAGAAGGGTAGGAGTTTGAGAATACAAAGGGGAGAAAGGCCATTAGTAAGAAGGTGAAAGGAGGTGTTAGGAAAGCAAAGTTTGCCCTATTATGTAGACAAGCTCCTTAGGTAAAGAGGAATCTGTCAATAGCTCTCCTCCTGGTACAAGCATGTGGTCAAAGGGGAGGTAAAGACCTTTTCCTGAACCTGCTGCATTTTGATTGCTTTTAACTCAAAATAATGTTCATGCCATAGTGGCCCATCTTGGATCTGCCTGCTGTTGTTCCCTATATCTGTTACAGCAACAGTAGGAAAGTAATATATTCTCTTCTACTTCCCATTATCCTTCTAGAAAACTTTGCCTCGTTACCTGTCTCCTATCATCTCCATCTTTCACCAACTTAAAAACAAATTACTTCTTTAGGGGAAAAAAATTTTCAAATACCTGTGTTATTAATGTTAATAATTATAATGTTTCAAAAACATGGACAAACATTAAACTAAGTAAAAACTCTCTGCATTTGTAGCTCTTAGAGAATTCTATAACCAAAATAAATTCAGAGTAAATACAAATGAAACTATAACATCAACACAATAATCTTCATGTCAACAAGGCCCATCTTGGAGCTACCTGTCCTTGGCCCCTACATTGGCTTGATTCTTTCGACTGTCAGTAAGATGGATCACCACTGAAGCTTTCACTATTTTTTATTTCCACTTTTAAATTAAAATGCAATCCTATTCCATTTTACTGATGGGTCTGACCATGTAACAGTACATCCAAAACCAAAATACTGGAATCTTTTCCTACATGATTTAAAGAAAAAAATTCATCCTGTCATATTTAATACTATGATTGTTACTAATAAATTATTGCAAAGAGGTATGTACACATTCAGGATCAGAGCAACATCAACATTTTCATATGTTCTTTTTTTGTGTGTTAAGCAGCCACATAGCAAGTGTTACTTAATTCAACTGCCATTTTTTTCATATTTGAACTACTATGAATCACTTCTTTACCCAAGGTCCTAACATGTTTCTTTGGCTTATGTTTAGCACAAATATTATGGTTATTAGAAAAGATGCAAGCCTGAAATTTCCCAATAGTAGCCAGTTAAAAGATAATCATGTGGGTCACCTAGGAAATTCTTTGATTAATTTTTCTTTAGCTTGCCATCAAACAAAGAGAACTGAAAATATAAAGATTGTAAAGTTGTATAAAACTCATGGACCCTAGAGAATGTAACCAAAAGCTCCAGGGGCCAGAAAAACCATTTTGGACATTTTCAATCTAGCCTTTTCTAATTTCTCTACCTACTTTTCTCTATGTCAGTTGTTGAAATCATTTTGTTCCCATAAATGTCCTTTTCTTCCCTAAGATAACCCAATCTGTGTTACTTCCTCTCTCTTGTCTAATAGCAAATGCCACAGATAATAATCTCCCACCTATCCCACCTCCTTATTCTGGTAGAGCCCAAGCCACATGGCTGAGCCAAGTAATATAATAACCCAAGGGCTACCCACTAGGTAACTATAAGAGGAGGCATTCTAATTTTCTCTCTCAGCAAATGCATTGATGATACTTCCTTTTTATCATACTGCTCCTTTCACTTCAATTGCTTCCAGGGTATTTGAATGATTTACACCACATTATTACTTAGTTCAGGTTGTTCTAAATATTACGACCCCTTGTCAGGGAACTTCATTTTGAAATGTTGTAGTCATGACAGCAAACATCTGCTGGTCTCTCCTCCTGTTGTACATCAGATGGAGAACCTTCCAAGACTCTATAGCTGTAAACTAGAAGTTATGTGTATATCAGACCTGGGACACCAGTGTGCTGCTCTGTATCTAGACAGCTGGTGCTCTACCTAATGAGAAAAACAACTAGATACTAAGTTGTGATCATTTTTACTCAACTAATATGATGGCTAATGTGGTTGTTTCAGAAAAGAACTTTGAAATTACCCAAATAGTACAAGCATACAGGCACACATTTTTAAAATCTCAAAGAAACTACTCAATGCTGAATACTCAGAAGCAAAATAAATATGCAGTTCTTGTCAAGTAGTGAAAACTCCAGACTAAGTTAATGCATTCCATTTTCAAGGTAGATTGCATTATTGTTTCCCATTCTTCATCCCTCCCTGTGTCCTCGCACTCTGTCTTGTGACTGCAATTCCTTCTACTGGAGGTAAAGTCTATTCCCCATCCCATTCAAGTTAGATTTGGCAATGGATTTGTTTCAGAATGTGTGTGGAAGTGATCCTGAACCAAAACCTTAAGAAGCACTGAATGTTTCTACTCACCCTTCTGGAAGGTTCCAACCTCTGCCATGAGAAGAATGTACCCAGTTAGCCCACATCTTCAGGAGACTGGGAAAAATGAGACCTGCTTAGCCCATCAAACCCGGCTTAGATCAACTAACCCCCATCTGTTGTGAGCTGGGCTGTGTCCCCCCAAAATTTATTGCTGAACTCCTAACCTATAGTACCTCAGAATATGACTATATTTTGAGATAGAACCTTTAAAGAGGTAAAGCCAAATGAGTTCATATGGGTTGGCCCTAATCTAATCTGACTGATATCCTTACAATTCGAGGAGATTAAGCCACAGACATGTACACACATAGAAGGAAGACCCTATGAAGACACAAAGAGAAGGTCACCCTAAAGGTTAAGTTAAGAGGCCTCAAAAGAAACCAAACCTGCTGACACCTTGATCTTGGACTTCTAGCTATCAGAAGTGTGAGAAAATAAATTTCTGTTGTTTCAGTCACCCAGTCTGTAGTATTTTGTTATGGTAGCCCTAGGAAACCAATACACACCACCCAACATTCTCACATGAATAAGAGTAAATGATTATTGTTTGGAGCCAATAATCCCAAACTCAGTGGGAGTGGTTTGTGAGTTTGGGAGTGGTATGCTACCCAACATCACTGTGATGATTGATAGCTAACCATTATATAGATCTCATTTTTTCATCCACGTTACAATATCTTGTTGTCATGATATAAATGTTATAACTATATAACACAAAACCAAAAGTTCCCTGGAGGGCAGGGACCATCTTTCATTTGGTTTTTGTGCCCTATATCTAGGACAATGCCTAGCCCAGAACAGCCATTCAGTAAACAATGGTGGAATGAATGAACAGGAGAGAATCAAGGGCTTGTACAAATAAATGAATGAGTGCTGCCCCTGGCTAAGAAAAGGAAATATGAGAATGTTCTGAAAACTCAAGAGCGAAGTTTGGGGTGTGTTTTAGAGTTTATGTGCAAAGAACAGAGAGCAGTTTTGTTTGTTTGTTTGTTGGGTTTCTTCCTCCCCCACCCTCCAACCATGAAACTGTATGTTCAAATGTCTGTTTCTCCTCAGTTCATTTTTGTAAATGTCAAATCTTTGGAACATGTGATTATCTAAGAAGCAATTAATCATGTATCAGGCTGCAATAGGGGTTCCTGCAGAGAGCAGTCTGTGAATTACAAGCACGTGACTGCCCTAAGACCTGAGTCTACAGCACACATCACAAGAGGCTGAGGGTCTGAGAGCAGCTATCCATTACCAAGGACAACACAATGTCAAGGGCATATTTCTGTGAGAAGGGAAAAGGGATTGATAACCACAAATGTTCACAGAGGCAATGCACATGGCTTCTGTCTTTTAATAATCAAGACTGGGTTCCTTCTATGTTCTACAGCTTCATCATGGTTTCATAAGATTCATAACATACCTCTCAGATACGGTTTTGAAGCAGCAATCAACTCATGACTACATACTATGCACTGGTTGTTTGCGTCCCTCCCAAATTCCTATGTTGAATCCCTAACCTCCAGGATGATGGTATTTGGAAGTAATTAGGTTTAAATGAGGTCTCCGGCATGGAGGCCCCTTGATGGAATTAATGTCCTTATAAAAAGGGGATGCACTAAGGAATGGTTCCATGAGGACATGATCACCAAGAAGGTCCTCATCAAGAACTCAACCATGCTGGCACACTATCTCAGACTTCCAGACTCCAGACTCCAAAAAATAAATGTCACTTGTTTTAGCCAATCAATACCCAGTCTATGGTAGCATAAACTGACTAAGGCATTAAGTGTGCTAAAGAGTAACAAGAACAGCCTAGTAGTACAATGATAGTTTATATTCATACTATATGGTGGGCAGTTTGGCACAGCAGAAAGTGGTAAAATTAAAGCAGGTCTGTGTTTGAGCTGCATCTCTATCACTTACTAGCAACGTGACCTCAAGAGTTATTTTGCCTCTCTGAACGTTAACCCACATCCTAAAATGAATATAGTAACACCCATGTCCTAGCAGACTTGGGATCTCATATTGTGCCTGGCCTAGTAAGTATTTGATAAATCAAAGCTTTTGCTATTATCATGATTATCATTATTTGACTTTGCTATATAACAGAACTACTTAGCTCAAAACATTTAAACATCTATGTCCTTGACAAACTAAAAGCTCCTCAAAGTTACAGACCACCACTCATTCAGAACCTTTTCATCAGGCACACATACACACCAGCATTTCCCATAGAAAATGAGCTGCCATCACTAGGGATAATTGACAATTCAGAGAATCCACTCAGAGAGGGAATTTCTTCCACTGGTTGTGCTGAAAACTTGAAAAGCTAACATTATTTTATTTTTTTTATCTAAAAACAAGGCACTTTTTAATTTAAATTCAATTAGCCAACATATAGTGCAACACTAGTTTTTGACGTAGTGTTCATCGGTTCATCAGTTGCATATAACACCCAGTGCTCATCACATCACATGCCCTCCTTAATGCCCATCACCCAATTACTCCATCCCCCACTCACCTCCCCTTCTGCAACCCTCAGTTTGTTTCTCAAAGTCAAGAGTCTCGAAAAGCTAATTTTAAAGAGTGCATCCAGGAGAAATATTTTGCAAGCACTGGGAAATTAATTCATTGGAGATGAAAAATAAGTTACTTATTGATTTTAGCTAAATAGCTAAGTGTCATATTTCTGAAATTTCTGTTCCCTGGTTACATTCTTTTCTGGCAAGATGACTGTATTTTCACTGGCTTTGCAATGTTCTCCTGTTAAAACTGAAAGCTATGATTAAATGTAAACTTCCCCAATGTTCTTTACGGCAGAAAATATCAACATGTCTTCCATCCCCACTGAGGTTGTCTTATGAGAGTTTTCCTTCAGTGTGGATTCTAAAACCTGCCTTTAACAAAATCAATAGTGAGGCACGTGGGTGGCTCAGTGGGTTAAGCTTCTGCCTTCGGCTCAGGTCATGATCTCAGTGTCCGGGGATCAAGCCCTGCACTGGGTTCTCTTCTCAGTGGGGAGCTTCCTTCCCCCGCTCCCCCACCCTTCCCCCACCCTCACCCCCCGCTGCCTGCCACTCTGCCTACCTGTGATCTCTGTCAAATATATAAGTAAAATCTTTTTTAAAAAAATTTTTAAATAACATAAGCAATAGCAAGGATCATATGTTTGGAAAAGGTATTGAGGGTTTAATCAGACCATACCCTTCCTTAGATTTGCACTTGTAATTTCTAGGAAATGTAGGGGGAAAAGTCCTGCTAATGCTCTCATGTCTAAACATTATCCTAGATCTATCATCTGAAAAAGAGATTGAACTCTTCTTAATTCCTGACCCCCAGTTCTGGCATAGTACTTAGCAATTAGCAATATTCTGTATAATGGCACCTTGTTTTCTTAATTTGTGTTTGTTTCATGGAGGTGCTTATAAAGTTTGAATAGTTTCATATTATTTTAGAATTTTAGAATTAATATATGCCAATTGCTTTTCCTAAATCAGAAAATACAAAAATTGTTAAAGGAAGAAATAAAAATCACTCCAATCCACAGCACAGCCCAGAATTAACCACAGTTAATATTTTTGTTTATGGCCTTTTAAACTTTGTATGCATAGATACTTATACACAAAAGTTGATTTCCCAAAAATAGAGATATAATTAACATGCTGTTTTCTATGCGTACACACATACAATACTATATAGTCATACTATATAAGCTTTCCCCTAATTAATTATAGATATCTTTCCATGTTAACAAATATAGATCTATATCATTATTTTCAATAGCTTTATAGTATTCTGTATAGACCAGAGATCTAGCTCTCTGGTTTTGTATACCTGTAAGCTATAGATGATTTTTACATTTTTTATATCATAATTTTAAATTATATTAGTGCCTATATAATATCCTCAATTTTGCCTCTTGATCCCAAAGCCTAAGTTTTTTTAATCTGGCCCTTTAAGAAAAGTACTGACCTCTGGTATATGTGTATCGTAAATTGGTTAGTTCATCCCAGATTAATGGATATGTGTGGCATTTCCAACATCTAAGATAAGCACCACTGCAGAGAACAACCTGTAGATATACTTTTCAAAACTGGTCCACATTTTCCCTTAGGATAATTTCTTTTTTTTGTTTTTAAGATTTTATTTATTTATTTGAGAGTGAGATCATGGGGGAGAGGGAGAAGGAGAGAGAATCTGAAGCAGACTCCATACTGAGCACAGAGCCCAACATGGGGCTCGATCCCACAACCTTGAGATCATGACCTGAGTCGAAACCAAGAGTTGGACGCTTAACCGACTGAGCCATCCGGGTGCCCCACTTAGGATAAATTCTTATTACTGGAATTGCTGGAGCAAAGTGGTCTCTTTGTTTAAGATTTGATACATATTGTCCTGTTGAAGCCCCAAACCCTAGTGCAATGGTAGGTGGTGGAGACTCTGGTAGGTGATTAAGTCATGAGAGCATGGGATTGATGGGATTGATGCCCTTAAAAGAAGAGGGAGGTGAAAAGGAAGGAAGAGAAAGAAAAAGAGAATCTCTGCCATGTGTGGACACTGGGAGAAGGTGGTGGTCTGTGAGCCAGGGAGGGAGCTCTCCCTCAGAACTAAATTGGCCAGCACCTTGATCTTGGACATCTCAGCCTCCAGAACTTTGAGAAAATAAATTTCTGTTGTTTCAGCCACTCAGTCTATGGTACTTTGTTATGGCAGCCCAAGTAGACTAAAACAACTGCTCATGAACTCTGCCCTGTATGAGAGTAAGGGAATCCCCCTTCCCTTACCCTAGCTTCCTGGTTGGAAAGAGATCCTGGCAATCATTGCAAGTCTGATTCACAAAAAAACAATCCCACATTTTCTCTTTAATTTTCATCTTCCAGTGCTCATGATGTTGACTATCTTTTAATAAGGTAGAGTAATTAGTTCTTTTAAGAAAAATCATCTCCTGTCCTTTGCACATTTATCTACCATGGGGGCCAAACCATTCTTAGTAGACTAGGAGTATTATATTATTTCAATTCCTTGATTTGTCTCGTGAATAATTAGAGATCCTTAGTAATAAAACTTCTTTTCCAAGATTTTAATCCCTTTGTGAGGATTGGGCTCAGAGAAGCTGGAAAGCTTCTCTCCCTCCACTCTTAAGTGTGTAGACAAATGTTGGTAGACAAATAGCTTCCCTCAATCTATTTCCAGCTAACGGTAAGCCTTCCCAGGCAGTTCCTGGAACTAGAGATCCAGAACCACACGGTGAGAGCGGTGAGAGCGGGATGAGGCTATTCCACTCTATTTCCATCTGAAACCAAGTCCAACAGCTGAATCAGCCCCTCCTCCAACTATGAGAATGAAGTGAAATTCTCCTCATATATCACTTAGAAATTTTAGACAAAAGGGACGCCTGGGTGGCTCAGTTGGTTGGACAACTGCCTTCGGCTCAGGTCATGATCCCGGAGACCCGAGATCGAGTCCCGCATCGGGCTCCCAGCTCCACAGGGAGTCTGCTTCTCCCTCTGACCTTCTCCTCGCTCATGCTCTCTCACTGCCTCTCTCTCAAATAAATAAATAAAATCTTTAAAAAAAAAAAAAAAAGAAAAGAAATTTTAGACAAAAGAAAACTCAAGGGAGTTCAGCTGGTATCAGCTCATTTCTATACTTGGAAGAGAGGGTGCTTCTTTTCAGAGTTTTCTCAGTGCCCAAAACTATAAAGATGTCACTCTCTTTAGCTCATGAAAGATCTGTATATTCTCCAAATCTCAGAGCTCATTTGAAAACAAATTTCCCCATCAGACTACAGTATGGGAATACCTATCCCACTTGGAGCAGCATGGTGTGTGTCTGATAGGGAATCCAGTAGCAGTAACCATTCCCAGAGTCTACTGGGAACTGTCAGTGACAATCCTCCAGTGTCATGTGTTCATAGGAATATTTCCTCACTAAATATCTAATCCTGCATAGAATACAAATACTATCAAGAAAGCAAATTCCCAATTAAATGCAAGTGTAATTTAAAAATGTCAATGCCTACAAGATCTTAGAATTGGAAGAGAGCGTCTAGAAATCAAAGTAATCATCACCTCTTCCCATCCTCGCTGAGAATTTCATTTACCCACACTGGGAAAGCAAAATCCAAAAAATCAATAGCTAACTAATTAGTAGTCATTACCTGTCTGCTATGCTTGGAAGACCAACCAGAAACACTAGGAGATTTCACACTGGTACTTTATTTTCAAATGAGGCCACATTAGAGATGAAGTTATTTTTAGAGTATTAAAGGATGCTGCCCCAGGTTATTTTTTGTTTGTTTAGTTGATGGGTTTGTTTTGTTTTTATCCACTATATATGTTGTTCATTTATTAATCCATTCACAGACATTTTTCAAGAATGGAAGCCTCAGAGGCACCTGGGTGGCTTAGTGGGTTAAGCCTCTGCCTTAGGCTCAGGTCTTAATCTCAGGGTCCTGGGATCAAGCCCCACATCGGGCTCTCTGCTTGGCAGGAAGCCTGCTTCCCTCTCTCTCTCTGCCTCCCTCTCTGCCTACTTGTGATCTCTGTGTCAAATAAATAAATTCTTTAAAAAAAAATGGAAGCCGCTGTGTGCCTGCATATAACCCTCCTAGAATTTGTAATTGGCCCCCCAGCTTCATCAGCCACCTCTCCATGCTTCTTTCTAGAAAACTCTGTAGCTCAAGTGATCTAGCTAAAAGAGAAAGAAAACTTGACAAATACTTGAAATGTAGAAGGAGGGAATAAAGGAAAGACTGGAAAACGGATCGTTCTGTTTCCTCATCTATAAAATGGGTATGTCAGTACCTACCTTTCAGGTGTACCATGAGGGTAGAATGAACTATAACATGTGGAGTATGTACAATAGTGGCACAAGATAAGTACACAATAAATATTAGTGCCATTGGCTTTTGGTTTTTTGGTCAAATTTTTTTTTAAAGATTTTATTTATTTATTTGATAGAGAGATCACAAGTAGGCAGAGAGGCAGGCAGAGAGAGAGAGGGGGGATGCAGGCTCCCCGCTGAGCAGAGAGCCTGATGTGGGGCTTGATCCCAGAACCCTGGGATCATGACCTGAGCGAAAGGCAGAGGCTTTAACCACTGAGCCATCCAGGTGCCCCTTTTTGGTCAAATTTTGAGTCAGGTACTGTATGTACATGGTACTAGGAAATATAAGAACACAAGGAGCCATGAACACAGACTCCAAGTTGCTTACAGTCTAGAGCAGTGAAAAACTCAAGCAAATTACAGCCCTGTGTGATACCATTCAATAAGAACAATACTATGTCCCAGACTGTGCTAAAAGACTTTATAGGAATTACTGTATTAAATCCTATTAAATTCAACTATTATCCCCATTTATAGATAAGGATGCTGAGTCTCCAAGAGGTTACCCACATTATTCTAGATGACACACCATATCATGTCAGGGGCAAACCAAGATGAGAACAGGCCTATCTGGACCCAATGCCCACAAAGGCTCTCTTAACACCCTATTCTATTTCCTTGAGCAGGTGACAGTCAGTGAGCTGCGTCCTGAGGACACACAGCTGTGGGTCCAAATAAGAAGTAGGGAGGGGCACCTGGGTGGCTCAGTTGATCATGTGTTGGGCTCAGATCAAGATCTCAGGGTCCTGGGACCCAGCCCCGTATAAGGCTCCCTACCCAGCAGGGAGTCTGCTTTTCCCTTTACCCTCCCCCTGCTTGTACTCTCTCTCTCTCTTTGGGTACCTGATAAATAAATAAAATATTTATTTAAAAAAAAAAAAGAAGAAGAAGTAGGGAGAGGCTCCCATAGGCAGAGACAGAGCCATGGAGAGGCCAGGAGGCAAAAAGGCTTTCCTGCCGAGTCAATTCATGAATTAACATTGGAGCGTTCAAAAATATTTCTAAAGATTTCTTTGAATTTTAAACAGATAATCCCTTCATCTGAAAATAATGATTTAGGGAGTGGGATGTGGTGCAGCGAATGCTGGCCAAAGGGTCAAAAGAACAGAATTCTCATTCTGGCTCATTCCATGCTTTGCTCAGTGAACTCCAGCAATTCTGTCTCTTTGAGCCTTGGACGTGTCCCTGGAGAAATGAAGAGGCCAGAATAGAGGATTCCTAGGATTTCTTCAGACCCTACCCTCTCTGTTTTCTATTTGGTGGTTCTTTGTGGGCAGGTTGTTTGTTCAATCCATTACCTTCTGGGTGTAGACAATTCCCTTAACTAGGGTTGCTATTAAGACCACTGTGCACACCCCCACTCCCCACTTCATTGGCCACTTCCTGCCTCACATTGGTCCCTGTATTAGTTTCCTACTGCTGCCATACCAAACACAAACTCTGTGACTTAAGACACACTTACCATCTTACAGTTCTCTGGTTCAAAAGTTAAAGTGGGTCTCACGGGGCTGAAATCAAGACACTAACAGAGCTGCCTTCCTTTCTGCTCTAGGCAAGGATCAGTTTCCTTGTCCTTTCCAGCTTCTAGTAACTACTCCACCCCCCACCACACCCCACCCCACCCTTGGTTCCTGACCTTCCTCCTCCATCCTCAAAGCCAGCAACAGCAAATCGAGTTTTTCTCCTGTTGTCCTCTCTCTGATTCTCTGCTACCTTCCTCTTCCCCTTTTAAGGACTCCTGTGATCCTGTGGACCCCACCTGGATAATTTAGAATTATCTCCCTACAGTTGGTGAGCAAACAATTCCACCTGCAACCTTAATATTCTTCTTTGCCATAGAACAAAGGCAAGGCAGGATCCAAAGACAGGCATATGGCTAGAGCTTTATTCTCACAATGCCTGCCCTCAAGTAGGGATCATCAAACCATTACTTGTCTATATATTACTGGCATGTTAATAAAGACATGCCCTAGAAAAATAAAATAAAATAAACCTTTAAGAGCCACAGGAATGAATCTAAAATAGATCTTTTAGATAAGGTGCCCTACCTGGAGGGTTGCAAGATAAAAATAGAGGATGTCCAGTTAAGTTTGAATCTCAGATAAATGACAAATAACTTTTTAGTATAAATATGTCCCAAATATTGAATAAGACATACTTAAGCTAAAAAAAAATTTGTTGCTTATCTGAAATTGATATTTAATGGAGTGTCCATTTTTATTAGCTAAATCTGGCAACCCTATATATTAGAACCTCATTAAATTATATCTTGGCAGCTCCATATTTCTCCTCCCCAAAGGCCAGACATATTTCCAAGGTCTACTGTTCTGTAGCACAATAGAGAACTACATCATACAGACTCAAAAATATTAAGAATTATTACCAGTTATATTAAAAGTTACTATATGACAATCACTTTTTGTGCGTGGTTCCTATAAATATGTAATATCATCCTCCAATCCGTCCTACAAGGAGAAAATTCTGTCTTAGAGAGTAACTTGCCGGTGGTCACCCAGCTACTGAGATGCAGGCTGAGAATCCGTCTAGAGGTCTGCCTGCCTGCAGACAGGGCGGCCGTGGCCTCTGCTCCCTCACAAGTTTCTTGGTTTCACTGTCCACACATTTCAGTTCTCTTCACCAGGACTTTCTTTCTTGGGCATTAATAAAGCCATATGTGATGGTTGTCAAACTCGAAATAAATGTACACACAGGCCCCAGGCAGAAAAGGATAAAAAGCACAAGTGAACTACGCACTGAAGCAAATATCTTCTGTCACGTAGCACAGACGCCCAGCTTTTCTGTATTTGTAGAAATTCTCTCGGCTGTTTTTAAAGTCTGAGGCATATTATTTACTAGGCCATCTTTGACTAAGTTGGCAGGATCCATTTTTATTTCATTCCATTCAAAACTGGATCCATTCCAAAGGTCACATTTGATTATGTGGCCTAAAAAGAGGGTATTGCAAAATCCAAGAGAAGGCAAAAAATTAAATTTCCCTTCAGAACCTATTTATGCACTTACACTATTAAGCAGTGAGTCAGCGGCGTTTCTACCTGAATTCTGTCTGACCTCCCAACGCCCGCCTGCTTGCTCGGTGTGAGGCAAAACCTCACACAAAGCAAAGCAACTGTATGCCATGCTCTTCCCCCAAGACACAGAAGTAGGGTAAGCGTTTGGTCCCCAGAAGGCTGTCCTATTAGGACACAGCTAAAGATGACAGCCTCCTCTTTCAGGACTGTAGATATAGGTCTAGTGACAAGTTCAAATGCCTCCAAGTGATAGAGGACCTGTAACACCTTGCCTATTATTGAATTATCAATAAAGACCATGTGTCCTTTCTTTCCCTCAACCCTGCTACATGCTGGGAGTAGAAAGACACACTATACATCGTCCCTGCCCTCTAGGAACTCAGAATCTGATAGGGAAGTAGAACAAATATACAGTATAATATGAGTGGATTAAAAATGTGGTATATCCATACACTGGAATATTTATTCAGTCTTAAAAAGGAATGAAATTCTTTTTTTTTTTTTTTTTTTTTTTTTAGATTTTATGTATCTGACAGAGAGAGAGAGACAGATCACAAGTAGGTGGAGAGGCAGGCAGAGAGAGGGGGAAGCAGGCTCCCTGCTGAGCAGAGAGCCTGATTCGGGGCTCGATCCCAGGACCCTGAGATCATGACCTGAGCCTAGAGCAGAGGCTTAACCCACTGAGCCACCCAGGCACCCCAAAAAGGAATGAAATTCTGATGTAAACTACAACATGCAGAAACCTTAAACACATTATGCTAAGTGAAATAAACCAGACTCAAAAGGATAAATACTCTTTGATTCCACTTATATGATCATTAGAATAGTCAAATTTACAAAGACAGAAGTAGAAGAGGGGAGAGGGAAATAGGGAATTATTGTTCAAAGAGTTTGGAGTTTCAGTTCAAGAATGATGAAAAGTTTTGGAAATGGGTAGTGATAATGATTGCACAACATTACGAATATACTTTTTTTTTTTAAGATTTTATTTATTTATTTATTTATTTATTTGAGAGAGAGAAAACACAAGTGACTGGGAGGGGTAGATGGAGAGGGAGAAGCAAACTCCCCACTGAGCAGGGAGCCCAACGAGGGACTTGATCCCAGGACCCTGGGATCATGACCTGAGCAGAAGTCAGACACCTAACCCACTGAGCCACCCAGGCACACTGTGAATGTACTTATTGCCACTGAATTGTATACTTAAAAAATGGTTAAAATGGTAAATTTTTATGTTATGTGTATTTGGTCATAATAAAATAAACCCACGACAAACTGAAAATTTCCTCTCCGGTAATCAAAAGGCTTGTAAAACAAGTTGAAGGCATATCATTTCCTTGTCAGTATAAATGAGTAAACACAATGTAATTGATGCTACAGCTGACACATTCTGTAATTACAAAAAAATACCTAAATATATAAAACCAAGATGCCTGCTTAATTTACTAGCATGCCAGTATGATTTTGCTTTGCAACATTCAAAGTGTAGGAAATGATCTCTTTCTTTTAGTGGGGAAATTAGAATATAACTTGGCTCTAAGCTGCTACAGGGGATAGAAAGCAAGTCTCGGTCACTCTGTGAGGGGTGGGAAAAAGCTTTCTTGAGATGTTACAAGAGTCTCAGGGAGTTCATTATGTTTCCCAGAGAGATCTGTCCAAGGTCAGATTGGTTCTGCACAACTGTTTTTCTCTAGTGCTCCCAAAAGAAAGCAAGCTGTGATGAACCTTACACAGAAAATATGAGTGAGCTTCATTCCAGCATCAGGGATCATCTTTAAACAGAAACACACATAAAACAAGGTTATGCATTGATCAGTTGACAAAAATGTTGAGACCAGAGGCTCACAGGAACCTAACCCTGTATTTACCATAGGAGCAAAGGTTGAGCATGCACAAATTCAGCGTTTGCAGAAAATCATAGAACATAACTACCCTGGACGTCGCAAGTTGACCATGTATTTCCTTAATATCTGATTAGGAAATTGCCACATCAGCTTTACTCACTGCTACACCCTCAGCAACAAGTACCTTGGGTACACAGTAAGCATGCAGTAAATATTTGTTGAATAAAGGGATAACTGAATTCATTCATTAATAAATAAAGCAACTATCAGCTTGTGTCAGAAATACTGTTCACTCTTGACTCTCAGTCTCAAAGCAATGGCACTGAAAAGCTTTGTCAAAAAGCATGAGCATTCCCTACAAAAGTAAGAGGCAGCACAGAAAATTTCATCCTATCAACTGTGAGGACTGCAAATACCCACTCTGTGCTCAGTGCTTTCATTCCTAGAGCTGTTTGACGATGCTTCACAGCCCTCTGGTGAGCCCCGGAAGCCTCTTGTTGGTAATTTTGTTGCCTCTAGAGGGAGAAACAGACACAGTGAGTCCAATTTGCTTGTCTGAGGTCAGCCGTCATACCAGAAAGAGGATTTGAAGCCCCTGATGTGTGTGTGTCATAACCCTTACTCAGTATTCATTTCCTCAAAGTAAAGTCAATTTCCAAAGAGAATTACTTCCCATTTCAGTAATTGGAGGTGTCACTATAACCAGAATTGCAATTTCGGTGCTTCCGTGTTGGCACAACTTGGGACTTGAATTTTACTTCGTCATGTTTCATTATAAATATTCTCACTGTCCAAACAGAGTTCGGGTGGCAGTCTTTGCCCAGAAGCATCTCAGAACTAATTTAGCATGAGGAATTGAAAGCTGTCTTCCTCCAGCCTTGTTTTCTAGGTCATCTGGGAGAGCCACATGGACCAGGATGGAGGGGCGCTGCCTTCCCAGCTCCTGGCCCTCATGTTAATCTTCTCCCTAGGGCAATTATCTTACTAGGCATTGAAAAATCTATTACCCCATATTTATGGAAGCTCTGGAGTTGTAAGAAAACACAAATTGTTCCCATTTGGTGGTTGGAATAGATAAACTGCGCTCACTTCCAAAGGAGCTCAACACTGGAAGCCCTTGTCAACCGGAGTGATTTTCCCTGGGAAAGAAAGAGCTAGTCCCAGAGGACGGCTGAGGAAGGAACGGTGTTTCTAAGAGACTGTGGTTCCTCTCACAAGTGAGGCTGGGTGTATTCACTGTGCAAACTGCAAGGAACGTTACCAAATGTAAATTTAGAGAGGTTAATAAATGACTCGTATATTGTGCATCATGTTCCTACTAGGTATAATGATGATTCCAAACACAGAGTCATCAGCATAATATCTGCCGTGCCCAGAGAAGCCAGAAATAATACCATATTCTCTCCTCAATTCTAACCATGAGCGTGCAGTCAGAGTACGGGTTAAAATACTGAGCACACAGTAGCCTCTTCCAGAACACGTGGCTTGGGGGAAGAATAACCAGACAAGTGTTAAGCGCCTGCAGCCTATGGAAGGACAGATTTAGAGTATGCAATGGAGGCCGCCTAGAACAGTAGAAGGAGCACTGAATTCGGAGTATAAAGACTCATGCTTGAGAATCTATCTGCCGACCATAAATGGTTATGCCATTTGAGACAAACCACTTAGCTTTTCTGGGCCTGAGCTTTGTCTCCAGTGGAGTGGGGACAATTAGAATGTTCATTCCCTATAAAACAGAGTTGGTAGAAAACATAATGAAACCATGCACAAGGTTTTCAGAAGTCTAGGTATTAGTTGCATATGGAATTTAAGGGTTGGGGGAAAGATATCTCATGTAAATTTCATTTTTTATAAACTACACGTGTTCATAAGGGGATTGTTGACTCTGAGATTCTCGCTGTCCATAACCAAGACAATGGTGCCAGCAGAACACACAGTGGAAAGAAACACGCAGAGTGAAGACACTTCGGTTACTCGCCCAAGCTTGCCACTAACTAGCTGCAGAGTTTAAGCATGTCACAGCCATTCTGGAAATGAAATTATTCATCTGGAAAATGAAAGAACATGATTAGGTGATTTCTAAAGCTCTTCCCAGTTCTAAGATCTTATGGAGGACTTTTTTTCCATTCTCTGGTCTGAGTTGCTGATGCTTCGAACCTCTTCCCACGTCCGGGGATCTTGCCCAGCTCAGCTCTGTTGCAAATGGCAGAGAATCACTAAAAGCAAAAGGATCAATTTCCTTTCTTCCACTTTTCCGAGGCCCCATTATAATTCATGGGAACTGTAAATGAGGACAGTGGAGTTCAGAGTTGCCAACTTCTTGACAGGAAGAGAGTATTTGCAAGAAAAGTTGACTTTGCCAAGTGTCACAAACTCCTGAAAGTGACTGTATTTGAGTTGAGGGGTTATATGCACCTATGTTCAATAAAAGCATATCGATTGGGCAAAGTAGTCTTCCACGGCTGAGAAAAGAGGATGCAGTGATCAGAGAACAAAAGCATCCCCAGACTTCAATAATGTATTGTTAACTGGTGTAATCTTCTGAAAAAGTGGGAGACCTCAAATTAACAACACTGAATGGAGCCTAATAACTACATTGCACAACATCATATCTAGTCCTCAATCAATACTTAATTTTCTCACAGAACCCTCAGCCTCCTACAAACTTTCATTGTGTTTTGCGAACAGCATTGACCTTGAGGACTGCCAGTCACCTTCAACCTTAATATCCCCAAATGGCCAAATGAAATATTCCCAAGACAAACAGAGGCTGAAATCCATACCCAGGAAAATAATTTTCTCTATATTATTCACTTTATATTGTGTCAGATTTGTCAGTTCTTCACATATGGCAAGCCTAGAGCGATTTGGATTTGGAAATCAACCTATGCTTTTCTAAGAGGTAAATTTAAGAGACTTCGCTTGAGGTCGCACAAGTCAAATCAGCAAAGTCTTACTCTGAGACCACATTTTGCTACCTAAATCTCACATTCCACAATCCTGGAGCTTTGGTCACTGAAGCTTAGCAAGTCTCGAAGGAAAGTGACTTTTTTCCCATTTCAATTAACAAAGGTTCACTCTGGAGTGTGACAATGGGATTAATGTTGAACCTTTGGAAATTTCTTTAATATTTTGTTCCAGCTTCTTGATGTTGTATATTACATAGGAAAAGTCATTTTTTTAAAAGATTTTATTTATTTATTTATTTACTTAGAGAGAGAGAGTGTGTGTGTTGTGCGCACGTGCACGCACACCACACACACACACACATATATGCATGAGTGGGGGTGGGCAGAGAGAAAGGAAGAAAAACAAGCCAACTATATTCTGAGCCCAGAGACCGACTTGGGGCTTGAACCCATGACCCTGAGATCATGACCTAAGTGGAAATTAAGACTCCGACGCTTTGGGGCGCCTGGATGGCTCAGTCATTAAGCAGCTCCCTTCAGCTCAGGTAATGATCCCAGGGCTCTGGGATCAAGTCCCACATCCAGCTCAACAGGGAGTCTGCTTCTCTCTCTTCCACTCCCCCTGCTTGTGCTCCCTCTCTTGCCGTGTCTCTCTCTGTCAAATAAATAAATAAAATCTTCCAAAAAAAAAAAAAAAAAGACTGTGATGCTTAACTAACTTAGCATCAGAGCCACCCAGGCACCCCTAGGAAAGTCATTTTTTAAGATAGGAGGAGAATCCTCCAACTAAATCATCTTTTGTCTATTCATTCAATTCATAAATGAAGTGCTGAGTGTTGATTACTGTTTAATCTCAGACCCATATTCTATACCTGGAGCCAGACAGAAAGCAAAACTCTTTTGTAAAAATAAACATGTATGTTGTAGTACACCTGAAACTAATGTTACATTGTATGCAAACTAACTGGAATTTAAATAAAAACTTAAACAATAATAAATTAAAATTAAAATTTTAAATAAATAAAAATAAGCATGCATGTGTGTTGGTAACAAAATAATCATGCAATTGTCTACTGTATCATTATATTTAAAACTTTTCATCTGATTTATTATAAACAGATGAGCATATTATATTCTTAACTATTACCCCCATTGTTAGACATTTTAGATAATTCTAGTGTCTTGCTATTAAAAAACAGTCACCCAAACAACTTTGCCCTGAAATATTCATTTTTTGAGATAAATTCCCTAAAATATATTCACAGAAGTAGATCTACTGAGTAAAATAAAATGAATTGTTTTAGGGTTCTTACTACATTATTGCCAAAGTTCTTTCCAGCAACCATGTATCACTAGACACTTTTACTAAAATTTTGTAAGACATTCTACTTCGATGCCTTGTCACCAACATGACACATAGTCAACTTCGCCCATCTTTGTCCCTTGGGTAGGCTCAAAGAAGAACACAGAGAGCTTGATCAGCAGTTTTGATCATGTGACTTTCATGCATGTAAGATTTCTATGACTTCTCATGGTCTTGAGGACCAAAGTCCAAACTCCTCAGAATGGCTTACAAGGCTTCCATGATGTGGTCCTAATGGTCACTCCAGCTTTCTCTTCTGTTGCATCCCGATCCAGCTCTGGAAACTGAGCTATTTAGAGTTCCTCCAGACCCTGCATCTTGGTGTCTACCTCTGTCTTTTCATATCCTCTTCCCATCTCTGCTTATCACTCTATTTCCAGTTCTAGAATTCCTCCCACCTTGTGCAGACCATCTGATCATAGCCTCAACCACACAGTATCACATCAATCATTTACATGATTCCCATATCAAATATCTTTTTTTTTAGCATATCTTGTCTACCTTTGTATATCTCGTCTCTAGCACAGTATCTGGCACCAAAAAGTAACATAAAGTAAACAATTATTGAATAAAAAATAGGTGGTAATGGAAAGAGTGCATACTGACAGAAGAGAGTAGAAAGAAAATTTACATTGTACAAAAGCAAATCTGAATCTGACTTATGTGATCTTGAAAACAGTATTTAACCTCTCTGAGCTTCATTTCACTAAAGGACACGAGGGTAAATGTTCTTACCATTGTACCTACGTCATATGGTGTTCTTTAAAATATCGTAATGGGGCACCTGGGTGGCTCAGTGGGTTAAGCCTCTGCCTTCAGCTCAGGTCATGATCTCAGGGTCCTGGGATCGAGCTCCCCATTGGCTCTCTGCTCAGCAGGGAGCCTGCTTCCCCCCCCCCTCTCTGCCTGCCTCTCTGCCTACTTGTGATCTGTCTGTCAAATAAATAAATAAAATCTTTAAAAAAATAAATAAAATAAAATATCATATTGAGTGTATCAAAGTGCCACATGACTATCAGGTGATGGAATAAATAATAAATGAGAAACATTCTTTCAGATACTAGAAAGTACAGGCTCTGCAACCCTTTCTTAGAAGACTGTCTTGATGTTTCATCACTATCATAGACCTCAGACGATGATACGAATGGGGGGGGGGAAATGACAGACAGGAAAACAAAACGTACTTCAAAGAAAACTAACGAATCTAATTATGAAATTCCAAAAACCCACTTATTAGGCATTCATACCTACTACTAGATAAAGAGCACTCAGGGCTCTCAGATGAACTCCCTACCCAGGGTCGGAAGCAAATCTAGAGTTGTAGTTGACAGCGCTGCTGAAAACCGTCATCCCAACATGTCTTTGGGGTTGCGTGGCCAAGAAAGTATTTAACACTATCAGGATAAGAACTACACAGAAAACTACCCATAATCATCATCAATGGCATGGTAATGGCGTCTCCCATCTCACAAACAATAAAACTGGAAAAGAAGCAGAACAGGCCAGGTAAAGTGATCATAAGGAACAAAGCAACACCTAGAGTCGAAAAAGATTCATTTAGGAAAATGAATTGGCTGAAAGTTTCTAAAACAGGCTGCTGCCTAGGGACAGGCTCGGTTCCAGCCACAATGGAGGCAACAGAGCTTTCTGTGGAAGAGTGAGTGTGCGGATTAGGCATTTGGGGGCTGTCGGCTGTGGGGCCCTTCAGCTGACACACACTGGCCCTGGCGCTGAGGAGAGGCTGTGCTCACAGCTTCTGGGAAAGAGAGGCTGCTTCCAACAGCAGCTGTCACTTTCCATCCACCTCTCAAGAACACCTAGGCGGGACTGCCTGTTCTCCCAGCAGAGTAGGGCCTGGAGCTTGTGGACATTACAGGAGGATTAATTAGATCATGTCTTCAAAGCACTCTGAGCTCCTTGGAGGGAGGCCTTTTAATTATAGCACTGGCCATGAGCAAGTAGGAAAATAGGGAAATAATATCAATTTTGTCAGGGTTAGGAAAGAATAGTCTCCGTTTGGATCATTTTCTTGCCTCAAGTGGTGCATGTGTGTTTTCCCTCCCCTTCTTCTAGACCTAGCTATAGCGTGAATAAGACATGGCAATCTTTTTTTTTTTTATAAACATAGAATGTATTTTTATCCCCAGGGGTACATGTCTGTGAATCGCCAGGTTTACACACTTCACAGCACTCACCATAGCACATACCCTCCCCAATGTCCATGACCCCACCCCCCTCTCCCAATCCCCCTCCCCACAGCAACCCTCAGTTTGTCTTGTGAGATTAAAAGTCACTTATGGTTTGTCTCCCTCCCGATCCCATCTTGTTTCTTTTCTTCTTTTCCTACCCCCCC